>VDFB02146190.1:0-22165 GCA_007258455.2 Sequoia sempervirens | reverse complement strand
TATTAGAGTTAATTATATTGATAAGAAAATATTCTCCAAGATTAAATCAAATATGTTCCTTGAACTTAATAGCATAATTAAATATAACTAGTTAAGTTTCTTCCAATGATCTTAATCCATGGTTTTCACATCCATAGAGTCACATTGAACATCACGTATGTGATGTATATATATTTTCAAGTTTAAATCAAGGTCCAAGGTTGATTAGTTATAAAAGTATAAAATAGAAATAAAAATTATTCCATGGACACTCCAAACCTGACAAGGACATGGATTGGTTTTAAATTTGAGCTCACTGCTAGACAACATGTCAATGTAACAAAAAATATTTATAGTTATAATTTTTTAATTACATATTTGGATGCAATATGAAATTAAACTAGATTAATACATCCTATGTTAGCTTTGGAGAACACATTGACGAAGAAAAATAAATTACAAAATCCCAACCTTCTAATTGCACATACAAACTTGACAAGAAAATTTATCTTAGTTTAAACATTTTTGCATCAATATTTGAAGGAAAAGGGCATAAGATATGAAGTATCCAAGTTATCAAGGCTTATTTTAATATCACCAAACCATAATTAACCAATTATTGAAGGCTTAACAACCCAAATAACTATTTTTTTCTTAATGGGTTCGATAATGTAATAGCCTTTAAATTGTGGCACTTTTCACATTCTCACATCAACAACCTACACTAATATAATTTTGACAACCATTTTAGTTAGGATATATTTTGAAAAATATTAACAAACTAAACAATTTAACATGCAAAAAGAACACAATGTTCAAAAATAATTGGGAATATGCTTATATTGATAATAAGAATCACAAGTCTCTTCAATGAAAAACTTCCTTTAGATAAAAATTAGTTTTGCAAAATATGATTCCAAAATGATATTTGCACTTTGAATGATGTTGATCGGCCTGTTATTTCATAGGTTTACAAGGCCAGTTTTCCCTTTAGAGTTTGGATAAGAATGCAATCTAAAAATTACACTTGGAACTATCAAGAAAGTAGGAAGCAAGGGATAATGGAGGTTAGGCATGTATAGCTTCATTGAGCATCACCCTAGTAGAAGAGTAAAATGATGCATGTTGTACCACTATTGTGTAAGGAGTAGCCATTTGGCCTAGTGAATATGATAGTTTGAAGTAAAGAAATGTAAATTGGTAGTCAAAAATTAATTGATGATCTATATCTAACGATTATTTTTTGGATGATATGTCAAGCTCATTTTAAATTATATGTTTCGAGTAGGTGCATGAAAATAGGGGACAAAAAAGTGTCAAAAGTAGCTAATTTTTTGCTAAAATTAACTAAACATGAACTTGGATAAGTAACTAGAGATGCATGCACTCAAAATTTGAAGATATGACAAGGAAAAGAATTAGAGTACTCTTAATCCAATTTCTAAACCAATAAACCTTTTTTAAAATGGTTAAGATTAAGAGGGTCAAATATAGTGCTCACACAAAAGTGTTCTAATTTTTCTTAATAAGATATAACATAGTATTTGGTGTGTGCCCCCCACTTTTTTTGTTGCATTCAATATTTTTTTAAACTACTTGGTATCTAAATATAGATAAGAGTGAATACTAGAAGTTGTGTATTTTTTCATATTTTTTATTGAATTTTTTTGTGATTTTTCAAAGTGAATATAGTGATTTTTCAAAGTAGATACTATGCTTTATCAAAGTGGATACTATGATTTTTCAAAGTGGATGAATTCTAAAAATTTCATAACTAAGTGTGTGTGTGTGTCACATAACTTGCAAAAAAATAATTGAAAATATAATTTTTTAATGTGTAAAGAATGAAGCATAGAATAATGTTTTTTTCTTAAATTTTAATAAGTGGATCTATATCGTAGAAAAAAAGAAACTTGCTTGATTTGGGGAATAATTGATGATAAATTGGACTTAATGAGGCCTTGATTTAGTGTTGTGAGGTGTTTTTCACATCCACACTAGATCTTGGACCCTTGCAAAATGAATAAATGCATTTACTAATGTCTTGTAAAGGTGTTGTAAAGTGTTGTAACACATTTCTACACTTTTCTAGACTCTTTTCATTACAATTCACCTAAAAATCACCTTTTCATCACTTATCAAGTCCTATTTTGAAGTGTTGTAAATTCTTGTAACAAGATTTCATGCTTTTCTAGGCTTAATTTCACTATTTACACCTTTCTTATGCTTTATTTGACCCTTTTATGTACTCATAAGGCTTAATTAAGTGTATTTTTTAATGTAAGCCTGACAAACAACATTAAATGTGACTTAATTCCCAACACTCACTTTCAAGCCCAAGGTGGGACCCATTTGCCATGGGTGGTGAATGAGTCCCTCTTAGCTCCAAAATCAAAATAATTCAAATTTTATTTTGATTTTTTATTCAAAATTACCTTATGTCAACATGTGATGATGTATCATTGGGTTATTAGGGCACAAGAGTGTATAAATAAGTGTTTTTCTCCTCATTTTACATCACCTACAATCTCTCAACTATAATACCCCTCATGTTGTTGATACTCTTTGATACTCTTATGTGTTGGTTTGGTACTTGGTTTGTGATGGTGATTAATTCACCGACTTGGTTGTGTGTGGATTCATAGTTTGGTTGGTTGTTGCACTTGGCATTACTTATGATGTTTGATGATACATTATGTGGTGGTTATATTATTTGGTTATGCTATGGTTTTCTTTAATATTATATGTGGTGATGTTGTGATTCTATGTTGCTATGGTTTATGATACATGTTTGTTAGTGAGTCATGGTGAAAGGACGGAGTAGCATCACTCGCTTGGGAGCACCCTGCTACCCCGCGATTACCTTTCACGGTGTGACTGCAATGGAAATTTACATGCTACTTGACGTTTGTTCCTATGCAAGATGCAGGTACAGGACACCGACTCCACTTTCTTGTCAAGACTGAGCATGTTCTGTTGTTTTGAAAAAAATATAATATATTAAAAAATATATATATTTTCCAGGGTTGTGTCCTACGTTTCTTTTTAATATATATATATATATATATAATAAAATTTATATTTATTGGGGGGGGAGTGGTCAGTTGCCGCTATACCACCCCCGACCCATAGCGGGCTGTACGCAGCCACCACTGGTTGTGCACAACAGTTGAGGCTGTTGGACACAGCCATGTGGGGGTTGCGGCCTCCCCACACTGTGGTACATAGTACCACAGGCTATGGGTTGGCATTTGTTAAAAGTTTAACTTTCTTCAAATTCAATTTTTATTGTAATTTGATTTTTTATGTTATATATAGATTATATATAATTATATATATATATATATTAATATTAATATTAATATATATGTATATATATATACATGTATATGTATATATATTTATATATATGTATATATATATATGTATATATATATATATGTATATATATATATATATATGTATATATATGTATGTATATATATATATATTTGTATATATATACATATGTACATATATATACATACATATATATATACATATATATATACTTACTGTTGTAAATTACAGAGAAGTATATGGGTAATTTTTATGATATGATTTAAATGCATAATTTTTAATATATATACGTATATATGTATATATGCATAAAAGCGTGTATATATATATATATATTAAGATGGTTATATATGTTGTGATTGTGGAATAATTAAATAAATTTGCAATGTTATAGTATAAATTGGAATTAAACTATGTGATTTAATTTAAGTTGAATATTCTTGAGTAAACCAATTTATTTATTTTCTTGGTGAAATTATTTTGTAATGAAATGTGTTATATGGTGTTGTTTTATGTAATTGTTTACTCTTGAAATTTTCGTTGAGTTAATTGTGGTTTTCTCTTAATCGGGATTTTGTATTGAGGTAAAAATCCTTCAGTTAGTTATCCTTCTATAGGAGCTTAAGTTACTTATTAGGGACTTCTAGAGGTGGGGAAATGATGTTTTATTTTGATCTTTTAATTTGATTTTGGTCCCTATGTTTTTTAGTTGTGATTTTAGTTTACATATGGAGTTGTACTATTTTTATGAGTGTTGTTTCTTATGATTTTGGCGAGATGGTTTTGCCTCGCAGATGTTCCATTTGTGGTTCAGTGTTCTTGCTAGTACAACTCCTTGGAATTGGATTTTTATGTTTTGGGTTTCTAGGGAGAGTGGTGCCTCTACATGGGCGTTGATGCACAAAGGGGCTGTCAAGATAACCCACGTTAGAGTTAGAGTAATAAGTGATAACCTAATTAATTAATTAGGGGATGGGTAGTAAAACATTAGTAAGATAATTATGGATGCCCCGTCTGACTGTTAGGGCTTTCATAGACTAAAGGTGGATTGAGAATGTCGTGGTTGGCATGATTGTTGCCTCATCTTCATGAGAGGTTAACGGTTCCGCATGAGTCACCCTATGGAGTGGCACCTTGAGATAGGAAGTAAAGATAACCATAGATGGAGGCGGCACCTTGTGATAGGTTGTCTGGATAATCCATGTAAGTCCATGCGATGACACTCTCCTCTAGCATTCCCTTTGAGTTATTTTATTGAAATCCTCTGGAAGTGGTCTATTGTTATGTTTTGGTGATTGATTGTTGTTATGATTTGCGAGTGATCTTTTGATATTATATTTCCTTTGTGGTCTCTTGTTTTTCATGTCTGGAGTTTAGTCTTGCATGACTGTTTGGATGTACTTGGTCGGGGATCCTTCCTTATTTACTCCTAGCATGGGGGTGGTCGGGTGGAACATGCTACACACCCCGTTGGGTCCCCTTATGATGTAGTTTGATCTAGAGTTCATATGTTACTAGATGTATATTTTTACTCCAGATGTATTCTATGTATTGATGTATCACTCCCACGTGCGTTGAGAAGAATTATAATGTAATTTTGTATATGTGGTAATTGAGATGTACTATCAGACTAATGTAATGTATTATCCCACCATGTAAATCATTCTAGAACTACTATTGTAAATATTGTTAATGTTATGTTGTATCTATGGAAATGTGTACTTAATATCTCCATGATTAATTTATTGTAATTTGCATGTATGGTTTTATATGGATTATTTTTATCATTTTGGTTATCGTTAATGAATGGTTAAGTGATGATATGTAAATGAATGGATTACGTAATTGGTAATTTAATCTTCATTTGATAACTTTGTTATGGGATAGTTTAGGTAATGTCACCTCGTGTACCCCAAGGGACTTAGTTGTGCAACTTGGAACATTGGTTATGTTGGAATACTTAAAGTACATTCCTTTTTTTCTTAAAAAAAAAATTGTTGTGTTTTTAATTGTTCCTTTTGGGTTTGTGCAACGGGGTGTTACACCAACTCATTCACACATCTCTTATCATTCATTCATCATTTATCTTCTATCTCAAGTCAAGAAAGTTAGGGTTTCATCATTGCAAGTCATCAAGATAGCTTCCTAAGACATTCAAGGGTAGATTCTTCATGTTTTGTTGCAGACATTCAAGATCAATCTTCATGGCAAGGTAATAACTCCATTATTGCATGCTTGATTACATTCTCTTCTCATTTTGGTTTAATTACCTATAAAGGGGTTTGACCAAGGCAAACCCCCATGCCCTAACATTCAACATTTCTCCTTCTCCTCTTGTGTGTTTGCAAATTTAGACATTTTGGAAGCTTGGAAATCATTGAGAATCAGGTTACAAAGTTTTTTAGGTCTTCTCTTCATTGAACAAGGAAAAATATCAACAAAAAGTCACTTTCATGTCCGGAAATTAGACTTTCGAAGGCAGACACCTGTCAGGAGCCGAAGAGCAGATCGGGGACTTCAGTTTCCACTTTTGGATTTTCATAAATTCAAAAGTGGACTCATTCACCATGGGTTGTGAATGAGTCCCATTGTCAGGCCTGATTTTGGTTTTCTACAGTTTTGGATACCCATTTGTCTGAAACAAGCTCTGGTTCAGTTTCACATAACAGGGACTGATTCACCCAAAATGGTGAAGGAGTCCCACCAGGCCTAAAAATCAACATCAACAACATTTTATAATTCAATTCCAGCCTTCATCAATATCTCAGGTGCACATTTTTAGTTTCTTGCATTTCTGTTGTAATTTGCATTCATTCTTAGGTGTTTTTGCATTACACAATGTGTTTTCAAAAAAGGTGCATTTCTTTAGTTTTGCATTAATAATAAATCCATCTTATTAGTTTCTTGCATTCAAACATTGAATCTAGGTATATTACATCCATATTCCATCCATATTGTATTGATTTTGAGTGTAGACATGTGCATTTTGGCCCTTCTTTCTCCTTTTAGGTGAAAAACCCTAGACGCGCTAGAAAGGATTAGGGTGCCAAAATCATTCCTACAGGATCATAAGTTATAAATAAAAACTAATGCATATGTATCTAAGAAATGTAGAAACATTAATAAAATTAAATTAAAAAAAAAAAAATTAATGTATTTCAAATAGAAAAATATATATATAGTTAGAAAGTTAGAAGATATGTGACATTTTGATGGTAATTTTTCAAATATTATTATAAAGTGAGTAAATATGATGAAGTTGGAGTTAAAAAATACTATTGAAAATAAAACATGTCCAATGGGAGCAAATTAGAAGCTTGGGCTCAGTATCCAAGCCTATTCCAAAGTAAAATGGATGAAAAATATTTTTCAATATAAAATGTGAGAACAAATCATGTTTTGAAAATATGACCACTTTTTATTAAGTCCTTAAATCTACTACATAACATGCAAAAGATGCATGAAACCCATGATTTGGTCTCACTCCAACTTTGCACATACTTTTTGCACACTTTTTATGATATTCTATGAGATATTTTGTTTTATGAGTGCAAATGATTGAATTGTATTAGAAATCAAAATTCTTGGATTATTACATGCTTTATTGTCTATTTTGAGACTTTTAGTTGCCAATTTTGGTTACTATTAACATAATTTTGATATTTTATTAATTGTTATAAGGAATAGTCATTTGCTTATATTTTAAGAGTTTATGTGTGATTAATATGTTAAGCAGGGAACACCTAAGGAAATTGAAGCAAAGAAGAAAAAATAAAGGGAGTGCATAAAAATACTTCATCAAATGAGATAAGTTAAAGGAGAGTCTACATCATCAATACCAATAAATATGAATGTAAAAAAAAGTTCCAAAACATCTATTAAAATAAGAAATAATGAACCAAATTTACCTAATGTAAACCAAAAATATGTGCCAATAAAAACATCTAGTAATTTTTTCATTAAAAACTAAAGTATTTAATTGAAATTGATGAATATATTTTAAAACCAATTCCCAATAAAATTTCCAAACACACTTGTAGAATAATTGCTAGTAAAGAATGAAAAATATTTTTTGAAATCTTAAATGAAATAGAAGGTGTCCATTATTATTGAAATGATAAAAAAATCTTAATTTTAGAGACACAATAAAGATCTTCAATCTAATATCATCTAGTACCAATAGTGAAAAAACTATTACAATAAATCTAATCAATGCATATGGATAAATAGGTTCAACCTCATGCATTAAAAATAGTAGTGTTACTCAATGTGTTCTTACATCAACTATAGTAAGCAATGAAATTTAAAAAATGATTAATTATAAAAGTAAGTAGATCACTAAAAATAAATAGAAAAACACTTTTGAAAGCTATTGGGAGATATGAATTATTTGAGGCTCTTATTAATAATACACTGTGGGAATTCTTATGAAAACTCTCACATGCAAAGACAAGGTTGGTGTTGATGCCCTAAAAGAATTAATTGAACAATTTTAGAAAATTAATACAAGAGTTTCACCTAATCAAAGAGATATTGTATGAAAAATAATTGGATCTCAAAATCATGAATAGCTCATCCTAAATATTTCTTAGATATGACTCAAACACAATTTTATTAAAATCTTATTGAGATTTATCCTCAATTAAGGAATTATTCTAAGTTATTATGAGATGTTCAAAATTTTTAATGTTCAAATAAATCATGCATGCACTACGTGTTGTTGTAGGTTGCATATTGAATTTTTATGTATTTTGATATTTATCATCATATATCTGTTACTTTACACACCATTGATATTTTATAATAATGTATGAAACAAGTCCCACCTAAAGAATCAAGAGATTTTATTTCAAGTGTGTTATGTGAAAGAGTGAATGAACATTTTTTTATAAAAACCACATTTTAAATTATCATATTTTATGGTAGTTTGCAACATTTATAAAAATGGAAACATACAGAGAGCACACGTGAAACTAAAAAAAACTAGTTAATTTTGGAAAATACAAGTCAATAGCATATGGAGTAAAAGATGGAAGAGTTTAAAAATATATATGAGTTAGTGAATAAAAATATATTTGTAGTCAAATTTATGAGAATATTTTAGGAGAAAATAGTATATTGTTATGCAATGCATACACACAAATATTGATGATTACATACAAAGCTCAATGATTAGATAAGCAATGCAAGTTATGTAACAACATGTTTCCTCTTGGTACCATTATTTCTATTATAGATTGTGCTAAGAATTATGCATTACAACGATACAATAAAGTACAATCTTGGCACTACAACTCTATTTAGTTTTTTTTTTTGTACATATAGCATTCATGCATGCACCTAATAGCACAAAGGAAGACAAAAATATATTGAGAAAGTATCACTTCTAAGTCAGTGATGACCATACTCATTCCATTGATTTTGTGCAAGGTTTATTTTAGTTGTTCTATGATAATTTAAGTGATAGAAATATCATATTTAATCAACACATCATGTGGTCAAATAATTGCACACCATAATTCAACAATTAGATGTTCTATTGATTGAGAAGATGCATGTCACAAGTGGCATTCAATATATCTATAAATTTACTAAGGATAAACATGAAAAAGGGGTGCATGATAGTGGATCATGTGTAAAAAAAAAATTATCAAGAAAAGAGTAGAAGTACCAAGTTGATAAATATATCAATAATTGTGCAATTATGTAACTCCATGGAACCAATTAAAGAAGGTAGTTTATAATTTATAGATTTTTTTAGTTGGTAGAATAATGTAATAATTTAAATTATGAATATTTTTGTATGATAATAGGAACAAGTGAATTCCACTTGTTCAAAAGTTCAAACACATGTTCATGGACTATTTATATAAGAGAGATGGCATGTTTCTATCCTTTATGTATGGATTTTGTTTGAAAAGAGTGTGAGTCAAAAAAGTTGGTTAACGAATGGTCTTATAGACCTTTAGTTTCACTTGACACATATTAACTTCCACAAGCACTACAATTAAACAATATGGAATTATTAGTTGACTTTGACCATATTAGATCTAGTGCAACCAATTATATAGATTTATAATTAATTAGTTGAAATTAGTATTTTATCTCATTATATTTATTTTAGATCATTTATTAAAATTAATTCATTGATGTAATTCAAGGTAGGTCATATTTATTCAATTATTACTGATGATAATAATGAAGAACATATTATTATTTGTGTTGTTGTGTAGAGCTAAAAATCTAATTGACTACCACAATCACTGATGAGTATCCTATAGGGTCTATTGTTGTTATTGGAACATGTATTAGAAGGTACTTGATGAAGAATTTTAATATGTGGTTATTTAAGAAATTTGACGCACAAAGAAAGATTTTGCATTACTCTAATCTTGTTGTTGCATAAAATGTTCATTTGATCAAATATCAAGGTTGAACACAAAATTATAAAAATTATAAAAAAGTTCATTAGTTTGACCATGTAAAGAAATATGAGACTATAAAGAGCAAAGATGAATCACACAATTTAATAGATTGAATTGATACAATAACATGTATGTTTTACAAATTTCAAGTATTATTCAGTTCTTAAGTTTGTCTTTTGGTAAGAAAAAATATTTCTTTGATTTGAGGTTCACCTTTAAATTTGAATTGGTCATCATTTCATTTTATGTGTCATAGTGATTTACATGTTAATTAAAGTTATTTAGATTATTCCTTTTTCTTTTGGTCAACAACTTTCATTATTCAAATTTTATATACATGCATATATTTTTTACTAAGTTATAGTGATATAGTTGTGTTGGTCTTGTTGATTGTTCATGTAAATGTCTCTATTTTTCTAGGTGTTGCTCCTCTTGCACCTTTTCAAATTCATTTTTCAAATACCTTAGCTTGTATCCTTTATATTAGAGATGTTTTATTTTGAGCAATGATTTTGTTCATATGTGTAGTAATTTTTTCCTACCCATGATGTGTTAATGGTGGATTTCATGGTGCCTTTAACCTTTTATTCCTTGTAGATATTATTGATAATCTAACTGACATAATTCAACATAGGTTCTAGAGTGAAATCAATCTGCCTCACTTGAAAAGATAGATATTCAATATATTGGTTACATTCAAGGTCCTAAGAGTTGGGTCATAGTCATGTTCGACTACTTAATTGGCATATGTGGTTTGTTAATCAAGGAGGCCTTTGTTATCTCTCAAGATCATAGATGTAAGCTCAAAGATAATTTATCAGTTTATAAAAAAATAAAAATATATTAAGGTTAACAAAAAACAAAATTTAAAATCTAAATGATTTTAGGTTTGTTAGCTTTTAATGTTTATGTTAAAATATTTGAGAAGTTAATTTAAACCTATAGTATTATATTCAAATTTAATTCTATCACTATCAAAATGGATGCAAGATTTAAAGGATTTTATTGAGTAATAGGAATGCATACATCAAACTTCTACACAAATTTAATGTACTCTTAGCAACTCAATATATTTTATTTAATGTTCATAAATTCCTCAAAATTTAAAATACATAAGAATTAGTTAGAGCACTACACCATCCAAGAGGAGACAAGTTGTGGAGAAGATATGATCTTTATTGATTTGAATAATGATGGATTTCATCAAGAGTTCTACACTAAAAATATGATCCTCTTCTTTAAAATTTCTATCTATTGCTACTACTCTAAAAATAAAAATAACTTCTTATAGCTTAAAAATAAAAATAAGGACTAGAGAGAGAATTTTTAATGTTGGTAGATTCCTTATAAAAGGATGAAAAAATTAAAAAAAACTCGATTACTATAGATATTTCATTGTATCTATTTGTCCATGCAATAGCTCAGTTTTTAAGTTTCTAAAAAATAATTATTTCTAATAATAACTATTTGACTTTGCTTTGCAAAAATTTGAGTCCCATACATAAACTACTATAAATAGAATGGAACTCATTCACATCAGCTTTTATAATCCTTGCATGAATAAAAGAATTTTAAATTAAAGTAAATTATATTCATAAAATATAATATTTTGTATTTCTAAAAATAGTAACATGAATTCTTCTTCTGTCCAAAAACATTTGAATTTCAAATTTTCTTATTTTACTTGAAAAGTTTTATTTATGTCAATACTCTACATATGCTTTCAAACATCTTTCTAGAATTGTATCATTGAGACCAACTAACCATCCCAACCTGAACTAATAATTAATAAATTTATTTTATAAAAGCTTTAGTTGTTGGTTCATCTTTGACAAGTCTTTTTCCATTGTTGTAGAAGCAACTTTAGTACTTTCTATCTGATGTTATTGTAGCTTCGGGCTTCATACTTCCTTATTTATTTGTGATTATTTAATGGCAACATATCTCTAAGATGGCCAACCTCCTTTGTAATTATTATTTATTATTTGTAATTATTTTTATGGTGGCCGACCTTGTCCTTGAAAAGGTGTGACCCCTCTAAGCAACATGTATATATAGAAGGTCACTTTCTCTCATTTGTGAATCAAGAAAAGTTCGATCTCCTTCTCCATTAAGTGCAAGTTCTTCAAGAAGAGTAGTGTGAATTCATATAGGAGCAGATTGTGAGTCTATTCAAGTGTAGATTGAAGGGAAGATTATTAGTGTGTGTTACAGCCATTGCTGGTGCTGTTTATTGGCCTTTGTTTATTGCCTTATGTGTGGCCTCATTGTAAAGAGACTTGTTGCCATTATTAATATATAATAGAGAGATATTTGTTGTTGGGTTTTTTCCCTCAAGAGGAGGGTTTTCCTAGGGTATCTGCTGTGTTATTGTGTCTGATTTTAATTAATTTTTTGTGCATTACATTTGATCATAAAACTAACATGGTATCAGAGCAGGTTTGAAGAAGATCTTGATCAGATTGTTATTACAACGATACTCTTTACTCTCTTTCTCATCGTTGTTTACTTCTATCTCTTCGTCAAGATGGTGATCGGTCTTAAGCTTGAGGATAGACTTGAGGGAGCATCAAATTTCACATCTTGGAGATTCAAAATTATGCTCTCCTTGGAAGAAAGTGAATTGGCTGAGTTTGTGGAGAGCAAAGTTTCTGAGCCTGCTGATGAGGAAGAGAAGAGTCAATGGAAGAAGAAAGATACTAAGGCAAAGAAGATGTTAGTTGATTTCATGAAGGATCATATTGTTCCCATCATCTCTAAGATGACGATGGCAAGGGAGATTTTTAAGTCTTTGGAGGAGATGTATGAGATCAACGACACAAGCCGTGCACTTGCATTGAAGCAACAACTTCATCATGTGAAGATGGTGGAAGGAGAATCTGTCATCGCTTACTTCATGAAGATTTCCGAATTGAGAGATCAACTCTCTTCTATTAGTCATTTTGTTGATGTCAAGGATTTGACCATGCTTTCCCTTAATGGTCTTCCTTCATCTTGGGAGTCTTACATTCAAGGAATCAGTGCAAGATCTAAACTTCCTGCTTCTTCATCGTTTGAGGGTAGATTGTATTCAAGAAGAGACTAGATTGGCTACAAGAGGTATTGGTCAAAGCTCTACAAATGAAGACATTCATGTTCTTTCCGCTCAATCCTCGAAGAAGAAAGAGAAAGGTGGAAAGAAAGGATATTTCAAGAGGAATAGAGATCAAGGAGCTAATGGTGCTCCCGCATTCAAGAAGAAGTGGGACCTCTCCAAAGTCCAATGTTTTTATTGTGACATGTTTGGTCACTATGCAAAGGATTGCCCCACCAGGCCTAATCAGCATGCTTCATTTGTGGATGTGGATGAGATCTCTCCTCAGAAGGATTCTAGGGAATTTCTATTCTAAGCCATGGGCCTGTGTTCAAGCCGTGAAGGTTGTGTGTTGATATGTACGCAAGAGCAGCATATCTTACTGCGTCCAGTATT
Organism: Sequoia sempervirens; assembly: GCA_007258455.2. NCBI lineage: Eukaryota > Viridiplantae > Streptophyta > Pinopsida > Cupressales > Cupressaceae > Sequoia > Sequoia sempervirens. Next base: position 8,953 of record VDFB02146190.1, on the reverse strand, counting down.
TGCATCCATCAGAATATTTAAAGAGATAAGTATTCTTTGTTTGTTGAGTTATATCATTTAGTTGGATCTTGTAATTAGTAAAGAGAGATAGTGGTTTCTCTTGAATTGTGTTCACTAGCATAAGATTTTTTGAAGATTTCATTTATTGCATGCTAGTTGTGAATATTTCTGAGTGACTCTAAAATAAAAAGAGAATTGTAATTTCGATGGTATCATTCTCTAATGCATGAACTGTGATAGAGCCTTGAACTCTTGGAGAGAGTTGGTTCTACATGCTAACTGCATATTGCATTCAAGAAATCTGTAGTTGTGCAAATTGTTTTTTTGTTGTGCTGAGTTTGGCACTCTCGAGAGGAGTAAAAGATGGAAGAAAGAGTTATATTAAAATTAAATAAAGATAAGTTTTTGTATCCCTTCATTATGATCTTTTGATATATTTCTCTTATAGGTTGATTCATTTATGTTTTAATATTGCTCATAAATTATTATGTATTTATGCTATAACCTGAGATAGTAAACCTTGTATGATTCTAGCCTTGATGTTTCTTTGGATAATTATAAACTGTTAGTAATCTCTCTCTAAAATGCTTTCAGGACATTTCTAGGTGAAAGAAGGTGATGAGAGATTTCTTAGTGATGAAAATCTTGAGGCATCTTGTGACGAAGTCATGCCGACCAAAGAAATGATCAAGCGTGAAGTCACAACTTGCAGCCATGAGACTGAGTTGGTGGCTAGAGGTAGTTCACTTCTAGAAGTCTTCTTTGCAATCTTTGAAGCAGGGATGAAGAGGGAGTTCTATGAATCACTGAGAAGAAGTGAAGGTTGCAGTGTTCCAAGGCCAATTGTTAAATCCTTGAAAGACCTCTTCAGTTGTTGAGATCAAAATTGCACAAGATAGTCATCTAGATTTGATATTGGTATCTCCGCAAACCTATTCAGAATAGAGTAATCTACTATGAGGTCAAGGTCTACCCTGAACTCTCTACTATACCAGAGGTGTGCACTGAGGCAAGTTTTGCAAGCAATCTTGGACGAAGAGGTCAAAAGGTTGATGAAAGTGCTTGAAGATTTAGAGGGAGCCTATAGAACCTAAAGAAGATGGTAATCTAGTTGATCTTGGTTCTTTATGTTGATTTATGGAAACCAATTTTTAGAAGCTTAAGGAGGCTACAGCTAGTTCAGATCTGGTGGATCCTACTATGTACAGTCAGTTGATTGGATCATTGATGTATCTATACTAGACCAGATTGCAGTAAGTGAATTTTGTCAAGTTCATGTGTGAACCAAGGCAAATACTTCTACTTGCAACAAAGCATATCCTGAGATACTTGTGTGGAACAATTGGATATGGGTTGAGATATTCTACAGGTGTGGATCTGGAGTTGCATGGCTATACTAATTTTGATTGGGCAAGGTGTGTCACTAATTAGAAGAGCACCTTTGGATGTTGCTTTAGTTTGGGATCTACGATGATCTACTGATGTAGCAGGAAGTAGTCTTCAATGGCACTGAGTACCGCAGAGGTCATGTACATTGCAGCATGTGTGGCAATTTGAGAAGCAATGTGGCTTTAGAAGCTCCTTGCAAGATTGTTTGGACAATCATTGGAGCTGACTGTCATCCATTGTGTTAATTAAGCTATCTGGAGCCTTTTGTCAATATAGTGTTTCATGACAGAACTAAACATGTTATTAAGGAAAGCATTTCAGTTGAGGTATATCAGCACTAATGAGCAGACGACAAAAATTCTCACCAAGCCTCTCTCCAGGATAAAGTTTATGTACTTTCAAGATAAGCTTGGTATGGTGGAGAATACAACCTTAACTGAGAAGGAGTCTCAGTAGCAGTGATCCTCTTTAATGAGTTATTCTTTGTGAGAGAAGTTTGATGTGAAATCCCTTGATTGATGATTTCTTCTCTATGAGAGAAGTTTGAGGTGAAATCCCTTGATTAATGAGTTCTTCTCTGTGAGAGAAGTTTGAGGTGGAATCCCTTGATTATTGAGTTCTTTTCTGTGAGAGAAGTTCGAGGTGAAATCCCTTGATTAATGAGTTCTTCTCTATGAGAGAAGTTTGAGGTGAAATCCCTTGATTAATGAGTTCTCTGTGAGAGAAGTTTGAGGTGAAATCCCTTGATTAATGAGTTCTTCTCTGCAAGAGAAGTTCGAGGTGAAATCCCTTGATTCCACCCTCTGGGAGAGCCATGGTGGATGTCATGTGTGTGACTCCATGATAGCATCACGTGAGAGAGTTCATGATGATTCCTCTTGTATTTTTGTATTCACCCTCTAGGAGAGCCATGGTGAAAGTCATGTTGAGGTGACAACATCATGCAAGTGATGAACACTTATACATACCATACATGGTTATAGCCATTATGGTTGATATCACGATGAGGTGATAGCTAATATCATGATGAGGTGATATCATTTTTTTTCCACATATGGTTGTAGCCATTGTGGTTGGCATCACAATGAGGTGATGTTTCTTGTGCAATAGGAAGTATTCCTCCCTAGCTGAGAGGGAGTGTTGATGTTATTGCAGCTTCGGGCTTCATACTTCCTTATTTATTTATGATTATTTAATGGCAACATATCTCTAAGTTGGCCGACTCCTTTGTAATTATTATTTATTATTTGTAATTATCTTTATGGTGGCCGACCTTGTCCTTGAAAAGTGTGACCCCTCTAAGCAACATGTATATATAGTCTAAGGTCACTTTCTCTCATTTAAGTATCAAGAAAATTTTGATCTCCTTCTCCATGAAGTGCGAGTTCTTCAAGAAGCGTAGTGCGAATTCATATAGGAGCAGATTGTGAGTCTATTCAAGTGCATATTGAAGGGCAGATTATTAGTCTGTGTTACAGCCATTGCTAGTGCTATTTATTAGCCTTGTGTGTGGCCTCATTGTAAAGAGACTTGTTGCCATTATTAATATATAATAGAGAGATATTTGTTGTTGGTTGTTTTCCCCTCAAGAGGAGGGTTTTCCTAGGGTATCTATTGTGTTATTGTGTCTGATTTTTAATTAATTTTTTGTGCAATACATCTGATCATAAAACTAACACTATCTATATTTATATCATCAAAATTTGGGGCTTGGTTTAACTCTTCCATTTTCTTCTACAAAGTTTTCTTGAAGACCTCCTCTAGACTTATTTTGAAATCCCCTTCATGTATAAGTTAAAACTAATCACATTAACAAAAATAAATTCAAATTTCACTTGATTTCATATACTTCCCTTTGTTACTCTCTTATTTTGGGCATATAATGGTTTATTAAATCCCATATAAACATAATAACTCATACACTTTTTTATAAAATAAAACCCATCTTCTAGAAATATTCCCTCAACTACTAACTATTTTGGGTTCATATTTATTATTGTTCTTAGTAGTGGGAGGTTCTTCTTGTACAATTTTGCTTCATTTTCCATAAACCATGCAAAATTATCCATAAATCCCTTAAGGCAATGATCTTGATCAAATAATTTACATTTAAAATTTATCACTTCATTATCATAACTTATTGACTTACCCATTTGTCCAACACCTAAGCTTTTATCTTCATTTCTTATAAATAATCAACCTCTACTTTAAAAATCAAAACTAGTGGACTAGTGGAGGTATTATCTAGGTGGACTAAAGGAGAAATTAACCCTTTGACAAAACTCTTTATCTACCCAAATTATTAATTTAATTATTTTTATTTTTCCATATTTAGCTACTCTTATTTTCATTTTTTCAACAGTAAGATCGAGATATGCAACTTCTTATTCTCTTGTATTCTTACATAGATTAGCTTTAGTAATCAAGTAACCTCCATCTATCAAGTTACTTTCATCTATCTATTGGAGTAGAAATATCTATTTAATCCTTTCTCTTGATTCATTTAGCCTGAAAATAGAATGGATTCTATATTTTTCCTTTGGTCTCTCCTTCTCTATCTCAATTATAACTTGAAATATCTAAAGTCTTATGATTACATTCTCCCTTCTAGAAAGATTCAACTTCAACCATGTGGTACCATAGACATATTTTTATATCCTTTCTTTTGTCTCCTTGTACCTCTTATTTTGTTACTACTCTTTCTCTAAAGATTTTGATATTTCCTATTTTGATTCCTTTCCTTCTTGTACCCCAACTATACAATCATGAGTATTAATTTTCCTAGATTCTACATTTATTTCCATTGATGTCCCTTCATCGTTTTGATCATAGTACTCTAATTGACTTTCTTCCATTTTTTATAGCTTGATATCTACTTGAAGGAGATAGAGGAGTTGGTAAAATATGTTTTCCCCAAGAAAATTATTATTCAAATTCCTTAGGTAACTTAACAACTTCATCTAGTTCTACATTAATAACCTCCTTTTCAACTAATGTAGTAGGTACCTTAATAGTAGTTGACCTTAGTGGTATTCTTGTCAAAAGGGTTTGTTTAGAAGATTATCACTCACTAATTGGGCCTAGACAATAAATTATTTATCTTTAAGAATCATATGCATAAAGTGATACATCTAGGTTTTGTACATTATAGAGTCAAGCTTTCCCATGACTCTATTCATCAAGGTGATCATATCACCAATATCTTGTTGAAAATATGACCTAGTAAGATTCTTGGGAATCTTTGTCACAATTTTTCTCTCATTCAATAACCAACTCTTTTTATTATTTATCACATTATCATCCTCATCTTTCCTATATTATTTTAGATAAATTTCTTTTATCATCCCTATTAAGGCTCCCTTTAAACGAAGATAAAAAAATTGTGAAATTGTTGTTAAATTAATATCCAAGATAAAATTTCCATCTAGGTCTCTAGCAATCCTAGTGTTTAGATCATTGACTTGATTACAAGCTAGGATTACAATAGTATTACATGAAATAAACCAAATGTCTATTTACCACCATGCACACTTCACTAACATATATATGCATTATGCCTCTATCCTTTGAAAAATGCGGGTGTATTTGCACAAAGACATGATTTGTTTTAATTCCCACTTAACCAAAATAAACTCACTTAACATGGGAATCACATGACTTCACAGAAAGTTTCCACAAAACTCCTTCATATGATAAAATGTCCCTCATGAATACCAAACAAAGGAAAGATAAATACCTGGAAAATATTGTAAACTTCAAAAATTCTCTCTCTGACTAGAAGCACTTGCAAGTCTATGCAAATTTATTTACACACCTCTTCCACAATTTCAACAGGTTCATTAATAGATTTTCCACCTCTCTTGAGAGGATAAAATCTTCAACAACTGAAAGATCTTCAATGATCAAATTTCTTTTTGAGTTCTTTTCACCAACAGAGCCCCATATATTGTGAAACTTTCAAGTATGCTGCAACAATTTCTTTGTTTGGGTGCGAAGTGCTTCAACATCTGAACCAAATCTTCAGATCAACAAACTTATTGACTCTTTCCAAATGGATAATACTCGAGCTTACCCCAGCATAGTCACCAATCTGTTAGTGTTTTTTCTTGCAACCCCCAAACCTATGGAAAATCATAATGCCTAAACCAAGGGATCAAGAGGTTAAGACAAAGGTCTTGCACTATCATCACATCAGGGACAAGAAGGGCCAACAAACAAGGCTATAATCAACCTTATGCACTTTGAACTCCACAAGACTCAGGAGGTTGTTCCTACTCAAGGATCTACACATATAATAGAACTTGTATTGAACAACACATTATAGATTTCTAACATGTAGATGATTCTCAAATGAATGTATAAAGGGATTTATACATTTCATTATATTCAAGCATGATCCCTTTGCACCTTGAATCAACATTAAGAACATATAAATTAAGAGAAATATTCATCTCAAACACACAAAGAAGTTACAACAAAATCATTCTCAAGCATAACCTTTGTGTTCTTTAATCCCCATGAAGATACAAAAAACTAGAAATATGTTAAACATGAAAATGGGAAAGATTCTTTAAGTTTTTAAATGGTGATTCCTTTTAGGTTTTACACAATAGAAACATACTAGACTAGTGCCTTGTCCATAACAGAGTTAAAATGAAATAACCCATCTAGTAATAGCCCAAACACAAAACCAGTGACCATTAAACCATTATTGCCTTACAATAATGAGATCTCTTTAGGAAATGTTTGTAACATTCTTATTGATCCTGAAAGAAACACAATATATTCAGCATCTTACTGAAAGCACACTTTAACCTATTCTTTGAACAAAAGCCATCAATCTGAACACTTATTGTAGCAAATGTGCAACAAAAACCATTATAATCTTTGATTACTTTGAAATTAAGAATATAATCCATACATTCTATAGACATTATAGTATGGCATAACTCATCCCAAGTTGCAAACTAATTTGCTTGCTATTAAAAAATACACTATAGCATTTAACTTTGAAATTAAGAAGAAATCTTAATTCTAGAGACAACACTGTACAAAATTACAATATTGAAGACCTAAACAAAACTAGAAACCCCCTTATAATGAAACAACTTCTCATTTAAGAGAAAGGAGAAGAAAATGGAGAAGACCTAAAATCAATCCGCGGTTAACACATGGCGCATTTGAGCTCGATTGATCTGCAGCCAACTGGCATTTAGAATATGTTTTTCACTCTTCATTTTCCCTCTTCAATCTGCCTTCATTTGCAATTCTCGTGCACAAAATTACTTTGCATGTAAAAATATGTATACCAGCTATATTTTCACTTTGCAAGTGAAAAATATCACCCTTGGGTAAAAACCCATCTTACTAGCAGTTAAAACTTTCTTTTAGCTTGTATTTTAACTGAGCATTGAGTGTTAAACACTTGAAAATTATTTTTGAGGTTAACCTGGCATTTTGTCAAATATTTTTCCAATAACCCATTTTCCTGTGCATTCACATACAAATGACTTATCCTCACAACTACTCATTTCACCAACTGTCATTATGCTTTGTGCATTTTATATGTAATTATCTTCTTCATCATTATCTGCATATGAAAACCCCATCTCTAAATCACTATCAACACCCATGAGCTACATTAAAAACCCACATAGACATTTGTAACAATGCATTGGCATTTTATATCAGTTACAAATGGAGTCTCAAAGCACCGGCAGGCTATGAGGAAAAACCAAATCATTTCTACCATTATGCAATTCATTTGCATCTTACTAGCATTCCAAAAAGCTCATAACAACATTAAAATATTGCAGAGGTATTTAGAAATATTGCTTGGTCGTGAGAAATAACTGTCAGGTGCTTTTTACTTCAAAGGCAACTAGAAAATGCATAAAACATTTCCAAAATTTCTTCCTGGGCATGAGAAATGCTCCAAGCATCTTTCTTAAGGTTGCAACAATTTTTTTTAGCTTGCAAATATATGTAAAAGTCTGCCCAAAACTCAAAAACGTGACTAACCAAATTTCCATCCATTTAAAAACATTAAAGCTTTCCCCAAATCTACCTCCATGTGGCAAATCTTAATTCCATCACTACCCAACAAGCCATCGTTGTTTTTACTTTACTTTCCCCTTTGCAAAATGTGTTGGTCATTACCCGTGTGATGAGAATAAAATGATTTTTCAAACTTCAATCTTTTCACAGCATACTACCTGACCAATAGGAATTCATCATTGCATATAAAGACATCACATTTTGGAGACCAAAGAGCCCCTTCAATATAGCAGTATGCACTGGGATTTTAAGAAGGTAACACTTTAATATTTGAAAAATGCATGTGGAAAAATATTTGCAAATATTAAACCTTTAAACCTTTGAAGCCAACATTGATAAAGAAGACCACTGATAGCGCATCACAACCTCTACAACCATCACAATTTCACTTTATATTGCTAGCATGCAAAACAGCATTGCCTTTGAGGTATGTGATGGAATGTATTTGTATTTAATAAAACCAGTCCTTCACAAGCCATCACAAGCACACAAAGTTAAACCATCACATTTTTTTATAATACATAGCCCTTTGAAAACAGCGATGTGTGATAGGAATAAAGTATTTAAACTTTCATGTGACTTCAAATATTTCCAATAAAATACTTGCCTCATAAACCAATGAAACATTAATTATCTTTACCCAATGAAATCTCGTCACTGTTCCTCAAGGAATTGTTGTTTTGAACTTTCCTTCCCTACTCAAAAAAGTGTTGTGTAATGCTCAGTGTCGTGAGAAATGTTGTGAAGTGATTCAACCAATAAGAATCAAGAATTAAATTTGCTTTCATCGTAAACATTTGACAATGTATTTCATATTTTCCCTAAATGTCTTTTCACTTTTACATTATATATTTAAAATATTCACAATATTTTAAATACTAACATTTGAAAATATTAGAAAATGGACAAATTTTAATTTCTCTTGACGGCTAAACGGCGAAAATTCACTGCGCATAAATGGAGACCCCTGGAGCCGAGAATTTTTGCGAACGAACATAATCAAATAAATAAAACATGGGTTTTCAATCGGATTTTGCCAAACAATCAAAAATTAGTTACCTCCTTTGTAAATGGGCCCGTCAAAGGTGTTCTCTGTAATCAAAAAGAATTAAAATAATGCATCAATTGACCTTTGATTTTGATGAAACTATAATTGAAGAGGTTTAAGGCCAAAATCTGAAATGGGTTGCCCTCATAATTTTGAAATTTGTAACTTTCTAGAACACCAAATCTAGCTCGGTTGCAATCAGAAAAGCATTAAATAGCCCATCAGAACTCATCTAGATGGTGTGAAACTAAGCATGCATACAACCATATGTACCAAGAAACTTTCTACAATATGGATTTACAAGATGACCTCTGAGTTGCAAAATTTTAATTGGTGAAGATGGCCTCTACGATAGATTTAGCAGGATGTGGACCTAACCTCTGCCATCAAACTGAGAGGGCATAGGCACTTCAAATTTTGCAAAATTTGAAGGTTCTATCAGAATACACACTCTACTAA
>VDFB02146189.1:0-17874 GCA_007258455.2 Sequoia sempervirens | reverse complement strand
GACCTAGCAATTTTCCTTTTGTCATTGTGAAGATAGACTTCTTTGGATTCAATGATATGTGGTGGTACTTGCACCTCTCGAACACTTTCACTAAGTGTTGAAAATGATCTCGCCGCTTCTTTGAGAATGCGGTAAGGTCATCAAGATGGACGCATCATCGGGCCTTATCTTTCAAGTCATGAAACGCCAAGTCCATGGCTCACCGAAGTAGCACCGCCAAGGATGAGGGTCGAAAGGCATCCTCTCAGAGGCAACGCTCTCAAGGAGTGGTGAACGCTTGCCCTGAGTTCATCTTCTTCGCCCACTGCACTAGTTGTATCTGAAAAATTCATCAAGTAATGACAGCATCTCTGAACTGGTTACTGTTTGCAATGTATGTTCCATGATAGGCAACAAATAATTATCCTTCAATGACGACTGGTTCAAGTTCCTGAAGTCTACGCAAATCCGGATTTCTCTGCTTTTCTTGCATACAGGAACAATATTCGACACCCAGGTGGAATAGTGGATTGGGTATATGATCTTGGCATCCACCATCTTTTTCACCTCCGCGTAGATTGTGTCTTGAACACGCGAGTTGTAGTGTCTCTATTTCTACTTGAAAGGCTGGATCTCAGACTTAAGTGGAATTGTATGAGACAATTCCTTTGGCTTGAATGCTTTCAGGTGTTCATAGGACCATGCAAAGACGTCTCGGTGTTGCTTGAATAGAGAGATGAAACTGTCGCTTTCCTCCGCAGTGCAACATTTGCCTAAGTTGACAAGCCGAGGCTTATCTTCTGTACCAATGTTGACTTGTTGGTAATCAGCTGATGTCTTGTCGTTAGAATTCCTTTGATCCTAAACACGTCTATTGTGTCTGTCAAATATATCCTCCAAGGATACTAAACCCTTGGGGATATTATTGCCTCTTAGTTGGATGATGCCGAATTCCGTGACTTCGGAATCTTCGGCTATAGATTCTCTGAAGGGAGAAGCACTACCTACAAAGAATAATTCTTTGTAATTGTCCTCTATGCAGAGGAACTCTTTGATATCATCATCATTATTAAAGATCTGCCAATTGTCGCAGTTGTCGGGGACAGCTGGCCTGTAGATGAGCTCGATAGCGAAGACAATCTAACGAAAGTCAGAATGGGGCATGAAAAGAGCTGCCGATACCGCAAGGGCATCCGCTTTGCTATTCTGCTCGTGCGGTATGTACTTGATGTTGAATGCTTCGAACCAGTCAATCGCATTCCACACCCTTTGTCGGTAAAACATAAGGCGACTTTTCCTTACTCGATACTGTCCTCTGACCTGTTGAATGATCAGCTCTGCGTCGCCAAGTTCTTAATTGTAATGTCCCCTTCTCATCAGTAATCTATTATGTCACTCATCAGCCTATTCCGGAAGCCCGTAGGCTCGTTTGAGGTAAAAATTAGGGTTTCTATGTTCTGAAGTTCTATGGCTTTTCAGGGAGTTTACTATTTATAGTAAATTCTATTTTTGGCAAGATGTTGTAATGTCCCCATTTTTGGCGAGCATCAAAGTCCAGAAGAATAGCCTATTATGCAATTCCCCGAGGTCGATGGGATGGATAGAGGGTCTCTTGTTGGAGCTTACCTACCGCTATGCATTTGATCAGTTGGCTTTCGTTCGGGCTCGTTCGGACGCTTCTAGCCTGAGTTGCTATTTTTAGCAGTATTCAGCACTCAGCGTGGGACCCCTGCTATTTTTAGCAGTATGGATTGATAGCATTCAGAGTCACTTCCTCAGTCGACAGCTTCAGACGGCTCGAGCATCAGGTGAATATTGAGAGAAATATTAATATTTAATTGATTTAATTAAATATTAATTGTGGAAGCGTTATAATATAAAGTTATAATATTTTATTATAACTTAAGTGATTTGGCTGAAGGGGGTCGCCCATCATGAAAGGGGGCCAATTTTTAATTATATTTTATAATTAAAAATTTGAGTTGAACTATTGAAATATTAAAAGAATAAAAAGTTCGAATTTTTAATGATTCCCTATTATTGAGGAAATCACACTTTTCAGTGTATTAAGCATTTTTCATTGGGAATCGAGCCATTACGCATATTGAGTTATTGAAATTGATCAAGTTTGGTCTAAGCAAGAAGCTTTAGGGTTTCAGTCTCGAATTCATTGGGGAACGAGCCATCTCCATTGAAAGCAGTTCAGAGGGTGTGAGATATCACCTGATCTATTGCCAGTTGAGAGATTTCTTCATCCAGAAGAAATTACAGAGCTTCAGAGTTATTTAAACTTCAGGGTTTCAGAGAGTTTCTTATCCAGAAGTCATCTTGCAATCCAGGCCCATATATTCTACATATCCAGAGGTTTCAGAGGAGGCTGTACCTTTTTTATTTATGCTGCTGTTGTACTCAGGCCGTACCATCTGTACCTGGCCGTACTTCTTCAAAAAGAGGCGTACTTTCCAGAGCAAGCAAATCGCCTTCTATTCCTTCAGTTTATCTTCTCCAGTTGGGGCGTCTATCTTCCTGGCACCTTTCGGGATCATCAGAAGGAGGGAGAGAGAAGAATTTATTGCAGCCGTACCATTACCAGCAGTCATTATTGCAGCAAGGAAGAAACCAGGTTTTCATAAATATCATTGCTTTTTGTATTGCATGTTAGTGGATCATTACTGTAATTGTCTCTGAAGATCAATAAATTGCTTAGCCTCCTTATTAGCAACAAAATCTATCGTTTCCAGAGATATATTATTTTATTTAAATTTCTTCTGTATTTCTTTCAAAAATCGCAATTTTCATTTATTGCACAAAAACCTCAAAAACATTCAAAAACGCAAAAACAAACAAAAAAAACATCAGATTCAGGAACAGGGGGAAACAAAGGGGTTTCTAAAGCAGCTTATCAATCTTCGGGTCTTCATTTTCCAGTGGAGCAATTATTTGAGTTTGAGTTTTGGTTCCAGAAAGCTTTATTTTGGTGAATTTCATAAATAAAGGCATTAATGTTATAATTTGCAGTTGACCTCCCCCTTGGCCTAGGAGAACAACTTTAAGTTGTGTTTTAAAGTGGGATGCCTTCATAAAGGTGATTTAATTATTAATGAAGTCATATGCCTTGGGAAATAAGTGGACGCCTTTTTGAAGAAATTATTTAAAATTAAAGATTTTATGTTGCCTTGTTGAGTGGACGCCACCCTTGAGAAATTAATTGTTTGTTGGAAATTTGAAGAGACATGTTGTGACTTTTGGCGTCCTTCCTTGGGAAATTGAAGAGTCTTCCACTCTTCTATAAAATGTATGCTTTGCTCCAGCTTTGGTATCCATGAAAATTATGCTAAAGTTATGCTGTCGGAATGACAATTGATATTTTGCTTCGAGGATGACTACCTCCTAGCCTTTCGTCCAATTTCGTGTTTGCAAGATAACACCTAGTTGGCTACATTGCTGCTTCTCAATATCAGACTAGCAGATTGAGCCCATTTGTTGAAGAATTCTGGAGTTTTTGGTCAATTTTGGTTTGCTGGTTCATCTACAGCTGAAGGTGATTTTGATTCATAGCTTTAAATTCATATTGAATTTGATTCTGCGTATTTAATCAATGTGATTGCTGACCTTGGGCGACCCTTCATGCTTATTTTGAGATTTTAATTTGGAGAACCTGATTTTTAATTGAAAATCGCCCCTTCAAGGAGGGTCGTACTTTTCTAAAAGTGCATTGGAATTCGTGCAAGAGTTATATGTTGAGTTTGCTGCTGTTTGGTGTGATGATTTTGGGCGCCTACCTCCTAGAAGACTTTTGCAAAAGACATCATTCGATTTGGAGGTGAATTGAGTGAGTTATGAATACTTTATTGGTTTTCACAGTTGCTGGTTGACATTTTCAGTTTACTGATTTTTGTTATCAGACTTTGGAAGTTCAGATTTTTGATTCATTTTCAGCAGTTAGAGAGATAATTATTTGTATGGGATTATCTATTACTCATGTGCTTTGAAGCTATTGTAATTCATATGTAATTTGCAGCTCTCTTTCTTATTTGTAAGACTGTAAACAGTAGTACTGTTCCAGTCCTTAATCGCTGCAATTAATTCTTCTTTCTTCTCACATTAAGCACCCCTGGATGGTCTACCGCCAGTGTGGATAATTGATTTTGTATCTCTCTTTGTACCCACTCTCAAAGTGGTGAATCCCCACTCTCAAGTGGATGCCCGCCGCAGCGGATGAATTAGTTAGTTGTATTTTCCATGGCTGGTTATCCGCCTGTTGTTTCAGTTTTAATTAATAACTCCATCATATGTTAGCACCTCGCCCTCAGTGGGATCTTGAGTGCACATTCTTGACGTTGAGTCTGTTCCATTTCAAGTAATGTTCTTTAGTTTCTCCGCCATATGACAACACCTATCCTTCCTTGGGATTGAGTGTGCATTCTTGGCGTTGAGTTCTTTCAAGCTTGGATTTTAGTTTTTGATGCTAACGCTAATTCAATTGGCGAAGTGTTGATTGTGTGTGAAAATCTATCGAAAAAATTGGTTAGCATATTTCATTAATTGTAAGCCAACCACCGTATGCTTTCACCTTGCCCACTCCGGGATCTGGGTGATCAAAAAATGAAGGGTTGCTTTCCAATATATCTATCAGTGCATTTTGGGCTAACACTAACGGGTGCAAGTTGTGGAGTTTTTGGGAAAAATAAGGGTGGTATTTTACACTCAAACAACAGTGCCAACTCACACCCAAACTCATGAAAAGAGTATCATTATTCTGGAAAGGGTATATCAAACATTTGCAAGTCTTAAACTAAAGTCGCATCATGTAGCAATAATGGTACGACCTCCTAAAAGCACTATAAACTCCACACTCAACACTCTTGCAATTTGAAAAGGAATTACACCAAAATGTAATGCTAAAACACATCAAAAAAATCCATACTAGAAAACCCAAACTAAAACTTCAAATCACCTCCAATGGTGATTCCTGGATGGAATCACATCACAGTTTAGCTAGGGAATATCTTGTAATTTTGAAACTAGAAATCTATGAGGGATTTCGTCCTCAAAGATTGAAGAGAACCAAAACCATTTCGGTAGAATGGCATTATCATTCTTCAACATATCCAAACGAGCCCCCAACACCTCTTTTTATAGCTTTTTTCATTGTTTTTTCTGAAAAATATTTTTTCCTTTTTTGTTGCTTTTTTGGAGTGATTTTTGCTTTTCATTGCTTTTTCGAAAAAGTAGTTTTTTCTTTTTCCAAAAGAAAACGTTTTTATGATTTTTCGCTATTTTTTTCTTGAAAAAGCACTTTTGCTTTAAATTAAATAATTCATTATGTGCAAACATTTAATCATCTTTTCCATCAAATTCCCTTTTAAAATAAAATAAAACATTTTTCATGTGCGAGGCCCCTTATTTCTCCTAGCTATCCAAATGGAGAATTAAAATACCTTTTCGAAAAGATATTACACGTAAGTTATCAATAATAATGATAAAACATTATAACTTAAATAAATAATTTAATTATTTCACCCCAAGTTGTGGAAAATCCCGAAACACATTGGAATCCAAATTTGACCATGTCAATATGATACTGAGGCAGTAGGTGAATAATAGAAGCCAATTTGGTGATTTACTATAAATAGACATGTTCTCCAAGAAGTTTGGAGAACACCCTGAGAGTCAAAAAACATTTGTAAGAGTGCCACTCAAATCAGTATTGCCCACAGAGCTCATTGCCAACAAAATAAATCTTGTGACTCCGAAAATGCATCCTCCAAGAACTTGGGAGTTCTCCCAACTCTCGTGGAAACTTACAAAAAAACCCCAAAAACTGGCCAATTCTCTCAGAACAACATGGTGTAAAAATGTGGACATTACAGCTTAGGCATATTCCCTGGTATATTGGTTTGTGTTCAATCATTTGGTGGCAATTGAGGCTACTCCAAACTAGTCACCCCTGTATTTCCAGCCCCTACCTTGGCTTGGTGCCAAAAAACTATCAGAAAACTTACTCATCTTTCCTCACAGTTTCTATTTCAAGTGTGCTGAGTATCTTTGGCAAGATGCTAATAAATCTTGGGGTATCCATGACACATCTAAAGGGTAGGATAAATGTGCATCAGTTGGAATGATCAGCTACAGGTGCAAAATCAACCTCAGCAACCTCTGTAACAGACTTGTAAGATTGGTAATAACCAGCTACTAAATCAAATGTTGAGAAAATATTAATTGTCTTTTCAACTGTAGTTCCTCGTGATTGGAATTTTTAAAAGAGTTTGCTAAGTGTGAAGGAGCTCTTTTGGGTTATTCAATCAGTATTTCTTATTGTGGAGGTTAGTTTAAAGGTGTATCATTGTAGATGGACTGAAATTTACCTCTCCGGCAACCAGCACTATTCTGTTATCATCTGCAGGCCTGTAACAGCAGCTTCAAGAGTTTTTTGAAGCTGAGTGGTAATCCAAGTTCCTTACACCTTGTCCTGAGCATGAAGAAGACTTTAATTGTTTGGTATTATGGCACATGGTGAATTTAAAGGCAAATATCCTCTGTAATCAGCTACAACATGACTGTAATTCTTGTTATTCTATAAAGAGGTATTTACTCATCAAGCTTACTCTTGTTGCCAACTACATAATGAGACTTGTGTTAATTGTAGTTAAGAATGAAGCATGGACAACAGTTTGAAATCCAAGATCTGTTGCATCAAACTATATGATCACCTATTATTGTTTGTTAAAATCATATCAGTCTTACAGTAGTGTTTGTAGTCTTTGGTATTTCCTTGTTTGGACTTTATTATAAAGACTCCTTTGGTCAACAAATATTTCAAAGAAATCAGGGGGTGCCTTACAGTGGTATCATAGCAAAAGAACCTACCAGCCTGTGTGTTGATTTCAGTAATAGAAGAAGGATCCTTTAACAAAACATTTCAGGAAATCATTCAAAATTAGTGGACTGAAGGTGAATTGATTTCTTGTGGTTTACAGGTGATAGGACCTCCTAAAATGAGCAAGAATCAATTGAGAAGAGAGCAGTGTTGTTTTACATGATAGGAAGCTTGGACACCCAGTCACATATGTGGGAACAACAAAGAAAGTGAATAAGCAACTCCTATCACTTGTTTATCACAGCCAAGTGATGATGAGAACAAAGAAGAAATTGAGACAATAGAGCTTGAAGAAAATGCCTTATCTCAAAGGGTATGTATGACAAAGCCCCAAAACGATCCCATTGAAGTGCATGCATCTACATATATTGAGGATGTGTTTAATGAAGATGACAAAACAACAGCTCTGGTACAAATTCAGATCTATCCAATGAAGTTTCTGAGACTATTAGTTTCCTTGATGACACTAGTGGAATGAATGCAAATGATAAAGTTGTTGAAAAAAAGCATGATGGAGGTGAATATGTGGAAGCTTCCAAATCAGCTTATAATGATGGTTTCTTATCTCACTCTTGTGATCATAGTTCAGATAGGTATTGATTTGATTTCCAAACAGAACCTATGGAGAGGAGTGTTCATGACAGTTTCAGTCTCTTTGATTTGGAGAGTGATTTGTTTAGGGAATCAACCGCTGATGAGAATGAGCATACTCTTTCAGATAAAGACCTTCAGCTCATAGATCCACGGGATCCAGGTGTTTTGGCACTAAAATATGATGAGAAAACCAATTTGGAATGAATTTCCTTTTGACCAAAGTGTTGTCCTAACCTTAGAACATAAGGTATGCAAAGGGGATGCCATAGAAGGAGTTGATTTTGAGAGGCATAATCTTGAAGACCTATCGTATTTTAATTTCAAAACATATATCCACATTTTCGTACTAAAATCATCCACAAACAAAAGAAAATACCTGCACCTAGTGATTGGTAGTGTGTTCATTGGTCCACAAATATCTGCATGAACTAGTTTTAGGACTCTCTTGGCTCTCCAAGCTAGTCTGTCATCAAATGGTGTTCAATGCTGCTTCTCAGCTTGGCGAGCTCTGTAGGCACCTTGGATCTATTGCTAAATGTGAAGAATTCCATCTACCAAGTTCTCTTGGGCCAACTAAGAGAGGTAGGACAAACTGAGGTGTACATATTGTTGATGCCAAAGTGTAGTAATGACAAATGCACTCTTGATTGCCAATGCATGTTCCTTGACTGGTGCAGTTTCAAATAATCTATACAATCCTTGATCTTCTATACCAAAAGCAATGGTCTTCTTGGTCTCCTTGTCAATGATATTGCATTTGTGTTTGCTGAAAATGACATCTAGATTAGGACTATGTTACATAATGACTTACAAAAAGTACATTGAGCTCCATTCTAGGTAGATAGCACACATTGAGAAAAAGTAACTTTTTCCCTTTAGAGGTTATTTGTACAATCCATTTGCCTTCAACTGTATACTTCTCACCACCACCAAAGATAATGAATCAAAGCAAGCAGTGTACTTTATGAACCAGTCTCACCTATTGGTGAAGTGACATGATTCTCTTGAATCAATGAACCATGTAGATGACTCTAACTAATCTACAAGTTTTCAAGCCTTGAAGGCATAGAAAGCTGATGTCATCTCCTCTGAATGCTTTACGACATGAGCCTCCCGATGAGGCCCTCCTTGGTTGGATTTTTGTTCAACCAACCTTTTTCTACAATTCTTCTTCATATGACCCAAGTTACCACAATAATGCATGTGATATTTTTCAAATTTTTTGTTGCTTCTGTAATGTCCCCAATTTAGCCCTACGCTCTTCATTTAGATTTAGCCTATTTCCAGAAATCCGTAGGCTACTTAGATGTGCAAATTTAGGGTTTCCACTTTCAGTAAGTCTTGCTTCCAGCTCAGTTCAGCTTTCAGTTGGTTTTGGGGTGAACTTACTTTTTTTGGCATTGGCTATTTTTAGTAAGTTTAATTTTGGCAGTGGCATCATCAGTAGTTCAGCTCAGGTCATCATGCTATTTTTGGCAATCTATCAGTTTTAGTCTTGGCGTTGGTTTTGGTTATCTCCTTGGACTGAGTTTTATACGTAGTCAATTTCATGTTTTTAAGTTGTACCCCACGCCTAGGATTGATGACTTCAAGTTGTTTTTAAAGAGGGGACATTAAGGGGTCTATTTGAGCATTTAATATTTTGATAAATGTTTTATTGTTGCAACTTGAAAATGGACGCCTAAAGGAAGATGATAAATATTTTATTAATTCAAAAATAAAGTGAATGTGTGAGAGGTGGCGTCCCTTGTGGAATTTGAACAGTTTCTTGTTGGAGTTACAAGTTGCTTCATTTGCCCAACTGAAGCTTATTTATTGATTCTTTGAGCCTTCATTGTTATCTTTGGAAAATATTGTAAAGTTATGCTGTTGGTTTGAAATCCAGAATCCGGCTAAGGGAAAGCTTAGCAAATTTACGTCATTCTTCAGGCCTGAAACTATGGTTCCCTAGATGGTCTATTGGGAATGTGCTTCATTTAGAAGTGCATATTGAGCATCAAAGTGAAGAAATTGGTGATTTTTATCAGTTTTGTGTTTGCTGGTTTATGACAGACTGAATCAAGTTTTCACTAACAGCTTTTGGTATGATTTTATTTTGGTTATGGGTGTTGGCTCTCTTCATTTCGAGGCTCATGGCGACCAATCCTAGAGAAGATCAGATTTTATTTTGAAGTGTGTGAATTTATCAAGCAAAATCGCCCTTGCAAGCAGGTCGTACATTTCAGGAGCATATTGGAATTTGTGCCAAATTAATGGTTGAATTTTGATGTTGGTTTTTCATTGCAATGGGGGCGCCAACCTTCTTGAGAGCTGTTGCAATTTGTTTCATTCAATTCGGAGGTATATTGATGTAGTTGTGAGCATTTATTTGGTTTCCAGTTTGCTGGTTGTTCATTTTCAGTTTGCTGATTTTGTAATCAGATTGCTTAAAGTTCAGTTTTTGGCTTCAATTTCAATATTTGAGAGGTTTAATACTTGGCAAATTCATCCTTCACATATTTGCATTGATTCTATCATTGTAACACTTGTAAATTGCAGATTTCTTTAATTGTAAGGTTGTGAATTAGTAGTACTAATCCAACCATTGTTATTACTGCATTTACTTGTGATTTCTAATGCAAACACTTTAACCCCTGGATGGTTTACCGCCAGTGTGGAGGAAATTAATGTTGTATGTACATCTCTCACCCACTGTTCAAGTGGCGAATCCCCACTAATGAGTGGATGCCCACTAAGCGGATGAATTGTTTTGAATTGTAATGTTTTCCCCCCACTGTTTAAGTGGTAGCGTGTGAATCTCCTATGGCTGGATCACCACCTACTTGCATTCAGTTGTAATTCCATTTTCAGTTGTTGTTCAGTTTTCTCCACCATATGCTATCACCTCACCTTCTAAAGGATCTTGGTGAACATTCTTGGCGTTGAGTGCTTTTGATTTGATTATCATTTGGGAGCTAACACTAATCAATTGGCGTAGTGCTGGTTTGTGTTGTGTAAATTCAAAGAAAAAATTGGTTGGCACATTACAGCTTCCTCGTTGTGACCTTGTCCTTTCTTGTGTGAACATTTTCCCACGCTTTTATCTTTGGCTACAAATGCCTATTCCACACTTGTTTCACTATTGCTATTGAACTATTTCTTCCATCTTTCTTATTGTAAGAGCTTATTGCATAACTCTTCAAACTTCATCTCAACATCCATAATGGTGATATTAAGTGTCTCAATCATAGTTTACATACTTGGACTCAGAGAGTACTCGGCAAGGCTAAAAATTTTGACTCGGAAAATACTTGGCGACTTAAAAAGTATTAAAATATAATATATTGAAGAAAATGCTATTGTTATACATATATTTATATTATCCATAGTAGCCGAGAGACGCGTCTCCCCCTTGAGACACGTCTCCGGTACCACACCGGTCCCCTAAGACACCAAAAACCAACTAGAAACTTTTAAGAAGTCTCCCACCATCTCTGGATATAAAAAAACGACATCTACGTCTCCCGCCAAGTCTCCATAGTTTTGAGGGCAAGAAACATGAAAACGCAATTTTAAAAGGTAAAGAGGCATAATTTAGCACGATTGGGAGGAGACTGGAGAGGCAACGACACTTTGACTGGAGAGGCAACGACACTGAGACTGGAGAGGCGACAAGGTAAGTAATATTATTAATTTATTACTTATTAGTATTATTGATTACACTTACAATATTTAAAAAAAAAAAAAAAAAAATTGTTTTCTATTTGTTTGGCCTCTAGGCATTTTCCATCTGGACCATCTCCAACTCTCCCGTGGTGAATGTGAAACCACAGAAAGTCCCTGGTTGTCGGTTGGATATCTTCATCTTGTGCACATTATTATAGTGTGTAATGTCCCCTCCCACCTAGCTCTCTGATTGCTTCGTTGCCTTTTAACTCCCGAAGGCAATTGGTGGAAAAAGGGAGTCGTTTATTTAATTGTTTAGTTATTACCTAAGTTTTCTAAAGGTAATATTAAATAATTAATTAAATCTTTTGCTAAGTGACTTTATTAAATGATAAAAGTGACTAAGGGCGAATATTTAAAAGTTTGGACTTTGGGAAGTCACTTAAACTTTATGAGAGCAATTTAAAGGAAATAAAATAAGTCACTTTAATATTTTGGAAGCAAATTAAAAGAAAATTCGCCACTTTTAGGGCATGATGGAAATACAAAGGAAAAAGAGAAGAAGGCATTCGCACCTTTTGGAACATTGTTGACATTTCACGGGAGAGCTCTGGAGAGTTTTTCGCGCCTAAGAGCACACGCCTCGGGAACCAGGTTCGGCAGTGAAACAAGTCTGCCCTAGCTGGAATGATAACTTCATATTTTCGTGGGTCTTCCCCTTGCGATTTTTGCTGATCTCGTTGGGAGTTTTTGGACGGAATTTTGAGCAAAAAGAAGGCATTTCTCTGTGCATAAACCTAGGCATTCATTTGCAGGCATGAGAGACAGAAACAGGGACGTGTATACCAGCTTTGGGTGAGCAAATAAAAGGAAACGTGATTGCAGAAAGAAGAAACGACTTCTTCACCTACACAGCAGGTTGTGGTTGTTAAAGACAAGTTAAAGGAAGGCGCCTGGGATGTTGAGGGCTGAATACTCCATTGTAGAAGGTCTTACAACTATAAAGATATTTCTGAGGTCAGACATGAAGTTGGGCTATGTCCAGGTCGTTTTACTTCATCTACAGGCTGGAGGCGAATTGAACCAGGTCTGAGTTTTCTTTATACTGTATATCTATTATCTTACTTGTTAGAAAACCCTCGGGTCTGCTATGTAAGATGTCTTGGATCTGCTGGTAATTTCTGGAAATGCTTATATGAGAATATTTCAACATAAACTCAGAAATCAGTATTTTTTTATGTACTTACTGCTCACATACAAGACCTGGGTATTGATCAATTGTTGTAAGAAGACTGGAAAACAAGGAATCTCTTTAAATGGTTACCATCATAAATGACACACGTAATATTGCATAGTGAATGGTTGTAAATGTACTAACTGAATGGGATGTCCAAGATTCTCAGAAAATTAATTACACTCATTGCTGCTCTATAATGTCAGTCCTAAATACTGTCTGAGTATTGTATTCAGTTGCTGGGTGTGATATCCGAGAGAAAATTAATGAGTTGGTGTTAATAGAAATGATTTTCACTGTTAAGTGGTGTTGCATGAGCTTCAGTCATCTACCTTGGGTTAGTATTCGGATGTATTTGATATTAACAGTAAATGACAATTTGGTGCACTCATTGTTAACTCCTATGTATGGAATTCATTGTATGTATAACACTGCTTGCTTGAAACAAGTTCATTTGAAACAAGAAAGGAAAATATCAGCCTAAAGACAATACCAATCCGAGCAAGAAAAATACAATCCCAAGTTAGGAACTTACAGTGGAACTTTACAGTGGTATCAGAGCATCTTTAACACCGTCTTTGACACATACAACGAGCTCCCCTCAAACCAAGCAACAATCAACAAACTATAACAGCACATTAACAGCTCACACATCAAGTGTTAGACACAATTTCAAGAGGGCCAAAACAGGAAATCTAGAGAAAAAATTTACAAGGCATCTTACATAGTGCAAGGGCAAGGTTGTTAGTGTTTACAATTTATTATTTTTTAGATTGTTTTATTTAGTATCACTAGTAATCTCGACAAGAGACAATGCTCTTGTCGAGATTACTAGTGATGCTAAATAGAACAATCTGAAAAATACTAATAGCATCACCAATAATCTCCACAAGCCAATACCCTATTGTCTTCATCTGCCAACTGTCAAGCAAATTTCTCCAACTTTGCATTGATTTACTAATTCATTTTTCAGTTTTCTGTTGAGTGTGTTGTGTGATGTGTGCGTTGTGCAATCAATAATCATGATTCATTTTCATAATTTCCTCAAAGACATGTTCTTCTCTATTTCCTTTTTCATAACTTTAGCTACAACCATTAAATGGTGGAGCTATTAATTTTTATTTTTTTCTTTCTATAGCTGTTGTGTTAAACTCTAAAGTCTAATCATAATGTCTTTTTTTTTTTTTTTTTTTTGTGTAGAATTTGAATCATTGAATCAAGAATGTCTGAGTGGGGGAAACAAACAAGGCTTGTATCTGTTGTGGAAGTATGTTGATCGTGTTAAGGGGTCGAAGGGTTCAAGTGGAATAGCCACGATCTCATGTAAATTATGGCCAATGTCATGGCAAGGTACTTACACGAGGGTGAGGGCTCATTTCCTTCACATACCTGGAAATGGTGTTGATCCTTGTATAAATGAGGTGGAACGATATAAGGCTGTGAGGGATCAAGAAAGGGCTGATGGTAAAGTTTCTAATATGAGCTCGCATGCTTCAACAAGAGGGGCAACTGCTCCAAATCAAAATTAGAATATCAATACAGAGGCAGAGGTGGATGTGTCTTCAAGAGATGTAGCAGCAGAAAGTTCTCACAAGAGGCCACACATTGGTAGCTCAAACCCCATTGGCAGATTATTTGATGTGCAAGGTCGAGAAGTGGTTGATGCAACAATTGCACGCTTCTTTTATGCCAATGGAATACCGTTTAATGTTGCTCGATCACCTTTCTATACAGAGATTGTCCAAGAAATCAACAATGCACCAGCTGGATATAAACCACCTATGCATGAAAAGCTTCGTACTACTCTAATTGATAAAGAAAAAAATCAATTAGAGCAACAAACTACACCATTGAAAAGAGTGTGGGCTTCAGAAGGATGCAATATTGTAATGGATGGGTGGACGGATACTAGAAACCGTCCACTACTTAATATCATGATAACATGCAGCAAAGGGCCTTATTTTTTTAAGGCATTAGATTGTTTGGGGCAAGAAAAAATTGCAGAGTATCTTTTTAACCAGCTATGTGATGACATTGAGGAGGTAGGGGCATCATATGTAGTCCAAATTGTTACAAATGTTGCCCCTGTCTGTAAAGCAACAGGCATGTTGGTGCAAAAGAAATACAAGCATATATTTTGGACACCATGTTGTGTGCATTCGTTGAATAATGCACTCAAAGATATTGGCAAGTTTGAGTGGGTTTTACCTTTCATAGAAAAGGGCAGAAAAATTCAAATGTTCATATGTAACCATCACCAAACACAAGCTATATATTAAAAATTTGTCAAGGTGGAGCTTCTCAAACCAGCTGATACAAGGTTTGCCTCTTATTTTATTCTTCTTCACCATCTTTGTGAAGTGAAAGGTGCTTTGTCTTCCACGGTTGTTAGTGATGCATGGGCAGCTTGGAGGCAATCTACGTCAAATGATGCAGTTGAGGTGAGAGGTATGATCCTTGATGACCATTTTTGGGCTGATGTTAAATTTGTTGTGGACTTTATTCAAGCCCATATGTGAGGTGATCAAATTTGCAGATTCAGACAAGCCATGTTTGGGGGAAATTTATGAAGAAATAGATTCCATGTGTGAAAGAATTAAGAAAATAACATATGCAAAAGATCCTTCACTATATCCTTTGATAGAAGAAAAGTTACTTGGAAGATGGAACAAACTTAACACACCTCTTCATTGTGTTGCCTATGTGATAGGGTAGGGTTGGATGGAACACTCACTGTCCCATGCTCTAGGTCTCACCTTGGCAAACCCTTTGGCGTCACTCTCCACCTTCTTAACCTATAGGCCCTAATGCTTGTTAGGCACCCCTGGTTCTCCTGGCCAACCCTACTATCATCTCCACTTCCCTAACCAAGCCAATCTTGGTGCTCTCTCTACCATTCCCTCTTTAGCCCTTAATCTTCCTAAAGGCTAACTAAACCTCCAAACTTCACTAACTTGATGCAGGGGTGTGTGATGACTTTCATGGCTTCAAAACCATCTCTCTAGGGTTCTTGATCATTCCCCAATCACCAATTCTCCATCACTCACTCCATACCCTATTCTAGGGTTTAAAAAGGGCTAGTAGCCCTTGAGCCCCAATTAGGCCTCCTAACCTGAGAAAAATGAAAATCACTCAAAAACCCTCCAAAGACCTAGGATCTTTTCTTGGGATTCGTGGTACCCTTGCCCACACCTTGAAGATTTTTGGGGTTTGGAGCCTCCACCGTTCGTACACTGCCCTAACCAAGATTTTAGCACTTTTAGACTTGTTTAAGCCAAGTTCTGACCTTTTGTTTGAACAGTCAGTTCATTCTACCTCCACGCAGTCTGTCAGGGCTCCATTCTTCTTCCCAAGCCTCTGCAAGGCTTCCTGCATCCACCACACACCTGGTTTTGCCAGGGAATTGACACCCCTGCAACCTTTGTGCTTTGCATTCTTTGACTGTCCTAACTGGGCACTGTCAAGCTTGCCTAGGAACAGTCTTTTGCCAACATTTTCTGACACCTAGACCTAATATATATACAAGCATGGAGCTTAGCCTCATTTCCCACGGACTATACACCAAGTATAGTGGAAGACAAAGGTCTAAGACTCCATGATTAACAGCTTGCCGGTCTGATCAGCAATGAAAGAAACAAAACTAATAAAGAACAAAGCTAGAAAATGATAAGACAAACTAACTACAGACCACACAAAGCTTGTTAAGTAAACACCACACGTGCCACACACTGCTCAGTGCCTGGAACCCTCCATGAACACACAAATCAGAACTAAAAACCAGAAAATTGCAAGAAATTCATTACTTTTCCATATGAACAGTAAGCTCCAAATGATACAAAGCTTTTTCCAACCTCAATTCCAGTTTGAGGTCCCTCTTTTAGAGGTGCATAAGTGGTTACATCTCCCCTTGGTCGGACATAACCACCACATTAGGCCAAAATTGCACAAATGCAACATTTTGGGCTTTATTTCTAACTCCTAGTGAATCCTAGTGAAACAAGTTGAGAAACTCATCCATTCAACCATGAGCTACTGATCAACCTTCATCTTAACATGTTCTAACACTTGTAACTCAAAACCAAATGGTCAACATGACCTTAAAGCATCAAAAACACAAAATTTCACCCTAGGCTTCCAAATTTTGCCTAGTGCCACCTAATGCTTCCTACCTAGGTGCTCCTGCACCACTATGCCTTAAATCCTAAATGGCATAATATACAAGAGACCAAGAAGAGGGCTCCATATGAGGATAGAGAGGTAATGAAGGGGTTTTGGGTTGCAGTAAAAAACATATATGGCCGAGGTGAGGAAGCATCAATTATGAGGAGTCAATGGAATAAGTTTTCACGTGGGCATGGTGACTTTTCTTCCATGGAAGCTTTATATGATATGTGAGCAAAGAAAGACCCTATAGAGTGGTGGTGGAACTATGGAGGTGAAACACTTGAATTGCAATCATTTGCAATAAGATTACGCTCACAAGTAGCTAGCTCTTCATCTTGTGAGAGAAATTGGATCACTTATGGTTTTATTCATTCACTAAAGAGAACCGATTGGGGTCAAAGAAAGCAGAGAACCTGGTGTACATTCATAGCTCACTTCGCCTTCTCTCTCATGTAGATCCTGCATACGAGGGTCCTGCTGTGACCTATTTCACACCTCGCCCCATTGCACATGGGGACCCTTGCCGGTTTGTCTTTAGGGTTTAGCTTTGGGTAGCAATTTTGTAAGCTCTTTCGCTTTGTGGGTTTCAAGTCGAAGTCCGGAGTCATCACTTGAGCCAAGTTGGAATTTCAAGCCTTAAGCTGTGCGTAAACGTCATAGAAGTGTTTAGAGGACCCCGTAGACGAGGATCGCCTGTGCTTTCGCCCAATTCTGACACTTCCTACTTTTTAGGGATTTTGCTTTATTGCTTTTTGCTTTTTTCATTTTTGGCACTTTTAGGCCATTTGGGAATTTACTACTTTTAGATAGTTGCTTTTTGCTTTTTCTATTTTTAGAAACTTTCTATTTTTGGCAAGTGCCACGGTCCCCACCAGTCACAGAGTCAAAGTTTCCATCTTTAGATTGGAAAGCATGCAAAAAATCACCCAAAAAAGTCTAAAAAGCAGGGAAAAAGCATGTAAAAATCTGAGTGAAAAATCAAAAAATCAACTGAAAAGCACGCCTTTTGGGTCAAAAATCACCCAAAAATCATAAAAAGCATGCAATGGGTCATTGAAAAGTCAGAAAATCATTTAAAAGGCAGGCCTTTCAAACAAAAATCTGGTAAAAATCAGACAAAAGGACACAAAAGCAATCAAAAATCAGATAAAAGCAATGCAAAATCTGGTGAAAAGCATGGGAAAAGCAGGTTAAAAGCACAAGATTCTGAAGAAACTCGCCCAGCAATGGATAAAAAATAGCACAAGGTTCATGAAGTCCGCCCAACAGTTGAAGGTTGAGTGGAAAGGAAGTGAGAAAGTCTGCCCAACAGCTGATGGATGAATGGAAAGAGTGTTGGAAAGTCCGCCCTTGATAGGAGTGGCAAGAAACTTGGAAA
>VDFB02146188.1:0-10581 GCA_007258455.2 Sequoia sempervirens | reverse complement strand
AAATCTCAACACTCGCACATTCCTTTTATGACCCACACTTCATAATTTTAGAGAAATGAAAATGGTAAGATCAAACGATAGACATTCTACATTAAATAGACCATTTGAAGTGTGCTACAATTAATGACTGAAGAGATCATCACACAAGCGAGTTGATAACTTAGTAGCTCAATTTTGAATCTAAACAATTGATTTTTGAGGATTTAAAACTTCATCAATAGCAACCTTGACCATCATTTCTATCTTTCACAACTTGTTCCTAAAAAATGGTGATACCACCTTAGAAAGTTACCATGTATACCCTTAATCCTCATTAGTCAACTATGATCTGACAATTATCAGGCATCATCAAATCAATTTGTGCTCCTTCATTAATATTGGCGAAGTACACAAAGCCAACATTTGGAGAGAGCAGTCCTTCATAAGTTCCATCACTCATCATGGACTTTCCCCATCTTTCCAGCCCATTCAATCAGTGACAAGAGTATTGACACGACGAACTTCAACTCATTGGATCATTCTACTTTAAAACCACATCAACAGTTCTCCACTCGCCTCACTACTTTCTTCCTCGCTTTATATGATGTCCTCAGGATATTGCCATGTTTACTTTTCATTCAGTAGCTATCACTTATCGCTAACACATTTCATCCTTCACTAGTTCTATCAGTGATGCAAGCATCCACATGATGAAATCCTAGCCCTTGAAAATATGGCCCATCCTCGATCACATTCATTTTCCCATCATGCAGCACTGATTTAACTTCAAACTCTATATCACATCAGTAACAGGAGATAAAGTGATGAAGCAAGATTAATAGACATGCACTTGCATGAAAATAAATGATACAAAAGACATCACTCATAAGATGAATTCAAATCAAAAAAAGAAAGCTGAACATATGACTCCATTGCTAATCACTATTTTGAAACTTAAGTTTTGGAAAGGATCCATGATGAGCGATAGGAGAAAATATAAAAGCACTAGGGCTATTGCTTATCGCTAATTCTCCTCATAAATTTTGCAAGAAATTAGTGATGAGAGATCCCAATGATTACATAGAACACTTGCATCGTGTATCGCCAATACAAAAATTAACATTCACAACTCATTCACAACATACAAAGCATAGGAGATACTTCTTATCGCTTGTCGCTATTTCAATATTCAAGGCTCAAAAGCTATTAGCAATAGGTGAAATTTCAATGATACATGGAGAAGAAAGAGAATCACCCATCGTTGATTCATATCAAGAGCTCTCAAAGTTGTTCGTGATGAGTGAAACCAACGAAATACCACTCATCACTTATTTCTAATTTAAACATACCTTCCAGAAAATATATGCGATGAGAAACAAAGAGAGATGGCTAAAGGGACTTAAGTGAAAAAATTTAAGCATGTGCCCATAAGTTGTTCTAATAAAGGGGACCATCCTAGGATGATGTAGGAAAAGGTCTTCACAATATTTTAAGTCATAAAATTCAAAGGATGTAAAGGCCAAAAAGTCCTTTTATTCAACCTTATATTAAACTCAGACCTAGGCATGAGGGACCAGTTACTCCACGATCGTCAATGAAATAAGATGTTTTAATATGACTAACAATGGGCAACAAAAGTTCAACAAAAAATTAGAACCCTGGCAAGGGTTTATACTTAAGGGTTTCCCGAGTGAAATTGACAACAAAACAACAATACTACAAAACCCAAAAGTCCAAAGATGAGAGGCTTGTTTAAAAATGTAGGATTTTCATAAATGAAACCAAATTTTTTTAGGGTTCCATCAAGATCAATCAAAAAATAAGTATCTTTTATATTATGTTGATTGGCTCAGTAATGTTAAGTTATTTCACCAATAAAAAAGGAGGTCATATACCTTTTATCATGCTCAATGTTTCTCACCCCTTCAACCAAGAATCTAAGTTCAAAAATGAAACCAATCTATCCCTATCCTATCTAATAAATCAATTAAACACATAAAATCAACATATCAACTTTCTAGGAGTAGCTCCTACTTTTTTTCCACATCAACTTTCCAAAATGGGTGGATTTTGTCAAATGTGCCACATAAACTTCCCAAATATATGGTTCTATAAAGGAAGTAGGTATTAAGAAAATATTAATACACCAATATAATGAGGAGATAATTGTGAAAATTCTTAAATCTTTTCAAATACAAAAAATTTAAACACATATGAACCTAAAATTAGAAATATACCATAACATAGATGTATCTAAGGAAAACCCTTTTTGAATAAAACCCCACTTCAAAGAATCCCAATGTATTATTTTGTAAATAAAAATAATATAATAAATTTGCAGAGTAATCTATTATATAAGTATTACCAACATATAAATATAGATTATATATGGTAGCTTAATGGTACCTACAAATCAACCATATAAACTATAGCTCCATGAAGCATATAAACAGACATGAGTTCAAACTAGAAACCACAATGGCTTAGGAAAACTATCAATAAAACCATTAGTATGA
Source organism: Sequoia sempervirens (assembly GCA_007258455.2). Taxonomy (NCBI): domain Eukaryota; kingdom Viridiplantae; phylum Streptophyta; class Pinopsida; order Cupressales; family Cupressaceae; genus Sequoia; species Sequoia sempervirens. The sequence goes on along the minus strand of VDFB02146188.1, from coordinate 8,086 downwards.
TACCCAAACTTGGGTCCCAATTCTTATGTCATATTCTTGATCTTGGTCCTCCAATCTATTTTTAGCAAATTCCTATCATATCTTACCATGTCACAATTTTTCATATTTTACCACCCAAACTTAGACACCCTAGTTTTTTCTAATTCAAATTTTAAAAATATGCTACATGAAAAGTGTAACAAACTATCATAATGTTGGTAAATATTTCAATGTAACTTCCCTCTTATATGCTCTTACATGTCACTAAATTTTTCATATGTAATTCCCTTCATAATGACCTTACACACACCACCATATTTTGACATGTGACCAAACCATCCCACCTCAAATTCATATTCATAAATCTTCATGTGAGACAAAAATATATTAAAAGAAGAGGTCTCTAGTAAGCCTCCAAGTGGGATGCTAACTCTCCACAAGAAAATAAAATAACTAGAAGATGAAATAGCAAGTGCATACACAATATATTTGTAATGAAAAAAATTGACCCCCCTTGGAAATGGTGTAATTTTGCCTAAATTTGGAATAATTAATGACACATTGGACTTAATGTCACCTTGATCTAGTGTTGTGAAGTGTTTTACACATCCACATTAGGTCTTGGGCCCTTTTTAAGCTAAATTAACCTAACTTTGTCCTAATTTAATGTTGTAAAATGTATTTATCTACACTTTCACATTAAATTTAGGAGGATTGCAAATCAAGTGAACCTAATCTAGTGTTGTAATGTGTTTTAAACATTCACATGGGATTTAGGGCCCTTTTTAGCTAAATAGACCCAATTTTTCCCTGATTTAGTGTTGTAAAGTGTATTTATTTACACTTTCACAATGGATTTTGGGTCTCCTTATAGTTATGACCTTTATATCATCATTAATAGGCCTCTATGACCCTATATTGTGCATCCCAAGGCATAATTTAATCAAAAACTTGACAAAATTAAAATATAAGCTTAATTTCTTCACTCCCAACATCCTACTTGGGAAAATAGCCCCTATGGGACCCATTCATCACTTTGGGAAAATGAGTCCCATCCAGGTGGGACTCATTCATCTAAGATGGAAAATGAGTCCCATCCAAGTGGGACTCATTCATCCAAGATGGAAAATGAGTCCCATCCAGGTGGGACTCATTCATCTAGGATGGAAAATGAGTCCTATTTGAGCTATTTTCGAGGTTTGAGTGGGAAAAACTAGGTTTTAAGTTCAAATTTCTCCTATGTCAGCCTTGGGGATCAAATTAACACTCAATTGAGTGGATTTCCTATATAAGAAAGATTTCAAATCCTCATTTCACATAAGAAAAATTATGCATTCATGTTATCAAGTCAAGCAAGCAGGTGTTAAGCACTCCAAGTCTTCACAAGGTCATCAAGATAGCTTTCAAGATCATTTCTAAGGCATTCAAGGAAAAAAAATTCATCAATTGTTGTAGCAATTCAAGATCCATCATCATGGCAAGGTTCTAATTGCATTATTTCATTTTCATGCTTCATTATCTTATTTCATCATTTAGTTTAATTACCTAAAAGGGGTTTGACCAAGGCAAACCTCTATTCTCTAACAATCAACACTTTTTCTCTCTTTCTTTGTGTAATTGTAGATCTAGGTGATTTGAAGGCTTGTAGATGATTGAAGAATAGGTTACAATCTTGTTGGATTTGTCTCCCCATTTACAAGGTCATAATATTCACCAAAAAGTCACCTATAGCCCTAAAATCAAGGTTTCAAATCTAGGAACCTGGAGGAATAGATTGAACAAACTGAGAAGAGAAAATTCAAACTTGAATTTCTAGAAAATCCAAACTGGACTCATTCGCCAAGAGTGGAGAATGAGTCCCATTGTAGGTTTTTTTTGTAGATCTTTGTAGATTTGGATACCCTTTTGGCTGAAACTTGCTCCTGTGTAGAAATCCAAAATTGGGACTAATTTTCCCAAAATGGTGAATGAGTCCCACTAGGTCAAACAGTCAAATTTTCAGCATTTCAAACCTCCTCCAGATCATCTCTAGGATTTCTAGGTGCACACTTCTAATATTTTAGCTTTATGTTCTGATTTATATGCATTTCTAGGTCATTTATTCATGTTTCTTGCATCACTAGGTTTTGTCATTAGATCTTGCATTTCATACATATTTACAAGCCCTAGTTTGGTGGTGAACCCCTCAATAGATTATCTTAAACCCCTAGGATATCCCTTACCAAGATCTCTTTCTCCTTGTCAAAGAGATCTCAAGGGTTACCCTTGAATGAAATTGGAAATGTGTGTGTGGGTATGCCATATGTCCAAAACCATATGCTAGTATCTCCCTAACCACATTTTCACCATTTCAATATTAAAATAAACATTAGGAATACAAGGTTGAGACACCAATATCAACATTCTCTTATACTTGTCAAAAACCTTGAAAGATTAAAATAAAAAACCACTAGCACTAAAATCTAACTACTAGGGGTTGAGATGCTCATAGAGTCACTACACCATCTCAACTTCTATGATCTCATAAAATTTGTTAAATAATATATAACATTCATTATAGTTTTAACCTTATAGATAACATCACCCTCTCATCCTTAGCCATGTCACAAATAAAATGGTACTGAAACAACAAAAAAATAGGTTTTCACCTTTTAGGAGATGGAACACTAGGGCTAGGGCCTATTTCACTTAGTTTCACTGAAGGAAACCCTAGAGATCTAAATCTAGGGATGTAATGAAGGAAAGAGATCTGAATAGGGTGTCCTAGGGTATGATTAATGACTAAGAAGGGGTTCACTACCAAGCTAGGGCTTGGAAAGACTAGCAATATGCAATATCTAATGATTGAACATATTGATATGCAAGACTTCACTAAAGGACCTAGAAATGGATACAAAATAGAATAGAAAGTACAAGAAGTAAAGAGGGGCACCTGAAAAGTTGTAGCAACTTTTTTAAAGACTTGAAATGCTAAAAATGTTGAATTTAATGTCTACTAGGACTCATATGCTAGTCTGGGTGATTTAGTCCCAGATTAGGGTTTCTAGGCAGGAATAGGAATCTGGCAAAGATAAGTTTGGAACTCCTGAAAACTATAGATTTCACTGTACTAGGACTCATATGCCATAAATAGTGTATTAGTCCTTGGTATTTTTGGAGGATCAACATCTAAATATGCTCTTCAATCTCTGCTTTGTCTTCTCAATGTGATTTCCAGATCTGAAATGTCAAATTATGTCCTATAGAATCCTTTTAATGATCTTGTAGATAATGTGACAACTTTGACAACTTTGACAACCTGAAAACTTTTCTCCCTCTTGCTCTTCAATGTGTTTTCAACCTAGACCTACAAATCACACACTAAATAGAGGGAAAAATATTTTTTAGTTATTAGAAAGGGGTTTGCCTTGGTCAAAACCTGTTTTTGTAATCAAACCTTGTAATGAAATGAAATGAAGGAATGATGAATGAACAAGATGCTATGTTGCAGTTCTCACCACACCCTAAGAATAAAGTGTTGCAAAAATCTATGAGATTTCTCCAATGGATGTAGATCTTGACTCTTGCTTGAATGCAATAGATATTGAATTGAATATTTGCTTGAATCATAAAACCCTACATCACAAATGTTAGCTAAAAAATAAACATTATTCGTGATGACTTTGACATGATGCTTGATACTTGAATAATGCTCTAAAACACTTGATAATCAGCTCTTGAATGCTCTTGTAAACTCCAATTTTATATGATACATGAATACTCAAGGTGCTAGATCACTTGTAAACTTGTTAAGTGAAAATGAGTGAAATAACCTTGTATTTATACTTGTTTATGCCAAAAATTTTGAAATTACAACACTACAAGCTGACATTAGATCTAGGAGAATAAAATCCCACCAATAATTTGTACTTAATTTAATTTTATGCATAGGAAATGTATGCCAAAAGTGGCGTATGCATCCCATTATGCTAGGCTTTGTGACACATTTTTCAAGAAATACTTAGATTCATGTGAAATTTTGATCAGGGTCCTGAAACTTAGGTGAGACCCATACATCCAAGGTGGCGTATGAGTCCCAGATCACTAAATATGGGCCATACAATCCAAAAAGACATGAATTATGATTATATGTTGGTTCATGTCGGGATTATCCTCAGAAACATGTATTAATTAAGGCTTGTGGATACAAAATAAGGCCAATTAAATCATAAAGAAGCCCAATTAATAATGAAAACCCTAGATTAGTGTGAAAGTGTTAGTCCATACACTTTACAACACCCTAAATAAGGAATAACTAAGTTCATTTAGTTTACAAGGGCCTAAGACCTAATGTGAACGTGTTAAACACATTCCAACACTAAATCAAGGCAACATTATGTTCAATTTAACAAGGAGGGCCTAAACAAGAGGGAAAATGTAGAGGGATACTTTTTCTATTGCCACATTTATACCCCACTTTAGTGAGAGGTGGAACTTGCTTCAAACTCATGGGTATATGCAGGATCATCATGGAAAAAATAGGCCCTTAAGTGGCAAAAAATTCAGAAAAATTAGAGTTAGGCAACTTGACGTAAAAAAATGAATAAGTTATCTATATTATTTCAAAAATATGTAAGAATAAAATCTATAGAAAATTGAATGTAGTTTCTAAACTACTAGGTTTTTTTAAAATATATATATATATGGTGAAAATTTTAAATTTCAATGCAGTAGTACTTAAATTTCAGTGAAAAATTAAGAAGTAGGTGTCTGTCTAACCACCCTAACCAAAATAAAATGATAATATTTTTTTATAAGATTTTAGATATAAGTAGAGGACTCATGTCCCGATATGATGCATATTTTTTTGTAATTTTTTTCCAAGTAAATAATTGATTATGAATTTTTTATTACAACTTTTAAAAAATATAAAAACTCGTATGTCTAACAACCTTAACTTGGTCAAAACTTTATGAAATTCAAATTTTATTTTTTTAATACTATGCAAAGCATAGAATTTGATGCATGTTTTGGATTCAAAAAATGTGATACTGTTTTAAAGTTACAGATGTTTTTCAATCAGCCTATCAATCAAGAGTTTAGTTGTAATTTGAATAGAAAATAAATAATAATTACTTATTAAATTCAAACTAAGGAATAATTTATATTGGTGGAAAGATGATAATATACTTTAAAAACCCTTTCCGTTTCATCAATTTTGGGTAAAAAAAAGTCACCAACCACATACCCATCATATTGCCACTTTTTGGCCCATCATGATCCTGCACATACCCTCACACTAAAGTAGACGAATCTGTATCAAGAGGGGTCCAAGTGCACCATTGTCAGTAAAATAGGATGAAAACCATCAAGAGGGATGATCAATCCCATAGGATCAAGATCCTATGGCAAACCAACATAGGCACAAAAGAACACACATGAAAATGATATAAAGAGCAATAACAAGGCACAATCATACACTTCCAAAGACTTAAAAAAAAGAAAAATAATAAAAATACAAAAGGGTATCAAGGTTCAACCATTTTTCCATCGTGATGTGGGTCAAATCTAAGCTATTTTTCCAAAAAATGCATGCTCACTATAAGGAAACGAAACTTTAGGCTATCTGTTGGGTGAGTATCCAAAAGGTGGGACACATACACACACAAGCGGTATGCGCTCATGCAAACAAGTGAGAGGCTATGGGAAATTCATGCCTTGATTTAGCTTCTCATCCAACCAAACCAAAGTTATACCTCCTGATAACTTTGATAAGGCACCACACAACAATGAACTTCGAGCTTCATGAGGAAAGCAAAGCTTTGTATGTTTGAAACTCATGAACAAACAAGATGGCTCCACAAGAAAGAAATTTTTTTTATGCAAGGTGGCCATATAACTGAAGTTATAATATAAAAAATAGTGTAAGAAATGTTCAAAGGATTCTTGCTTAGTTCACGTAAAGTATTAACTTAGGGAACATTGTGTGTAATATCTCCAAGAGAGGACCAATCAAAGAATAGAAGACTCATAACTTAGGGGATGCACTGTATCACATCAAGCCACTAAGAGGAATATAATATGCTAAGAGTGCTCATGCTATTAAAGGACATCACACCTGATGTCACCACAAAGAGAAAGATTCATCACATGAAGTAAGAAGACTACACCATGAAATGCAATTTAAGAATAATGCCAATGTATGCCCCCACTTTAAAGAAATTGTTAAACACCATGCTGTGAGAAATTACTTTAAAGTAGGAAATGATAAATGCTAACAATAAAGAGGACATGAGAGCTTATTTGGAAGGCCATGTACCAAGTCATATGTATCTAAATGAAGCTACACCATGCAAAAGGAAAGAGAGGGGTTTCCTCCAAAATTAAACTCCAAACACATGAGGGATCCATGGATTTGGGGTTAGTATGTTCTTGCTAAAATGTTTTTAGAGATCTCAGAACTATCATCATTCCCCAAATACTCATAGAACTAGAAAAATGACACAAAGAGAGTGAAAAAAAATAAAACCGTATTGGTTCAACATGGAAGAGACATGAATGTCTCAATGTCTTATGTCATCCCCAAAAGGAAAACACAAGACATATGAAAATAAGATAAAGGAAAAGCTTTTGAGTCAACATGGAAGAGACCTAAATATCTTGACACCTTGCGTCATCCCCAAAAGGAAAACACAAGAAAAAGAAAAGATAAAAGATAAAAGGAAAAGATAAAAGATTTACAACATAAAGAAGAATGTAGATACAAATAGAGGAATGTTACAAAGAGAGAGAGAGAGAGATACATCAAATAGAATAGTATGGGAGATCACATTATGCACATGTAATCACATAAAGAAAAATGAAAAATAAACAATGCAAGAGAATAGTAAGGTTGCACATGTGAATCAACCTATGAGCAGGTCATCTACATTGCAATCATGTTCATTGTATAGGGTGATCCCACAATAGTGGTTTACACTTTTTGGCCTAACTGGACACTGATATTTTTTTTTTAACACAATCTCCACATTCGGGAACCTAAAGCGATTGAACCGTAAGGAATTTGAAGATGATGTAAACTAGAGTCTTGTCATATTTTTTCTGTAGATTCTAAAAATATTTTTTTCAATTTTTTTGGAATCAGATTGCACTTCTTTTTCCATCTCCCACAAAAATTGGTTTTTTCAAAAAATAGCATTTTTAAAAAAGTGACGACAATCGTATAATACATAACTTTTTTCCATGAAGGATAAAATTCCAATTCTTTCAAATTTAGATTTCTAACCCGATATCTAGTGCTTCCAATTGGTTAGATAGTTTTTTTATTGAATATTTTTCTTTAATCAAGTTTCAAAGTCAATCAAATGACAATTCAGACATAGCGCGACCGATAACGCATAACTTTTACTGTATGTATCAAAATTTTTTTTTTTTTCATTGGATCAAGGACTCCAATATCTGGTGCACTCATATTTTTAAATTTTTTTTTTTGATAATCTTCTATTTTTCCACTTGTGCAGAATAGAGAGTTTTGTTTTCAGTGAAAAACCTGTATTTAATAAAACTTAAAAAGTAGATAGATAATATAATCAAAACATACTAAAATTATATTCGTTGGATAGCTTGTTTTGAGGGGAACCCAATACTAGTTGGGTTTTTGAGATCTTCTCCATTTTCATTCTGAAATTGAGCTTCGAAACGCAAAATTTTCAACAATTCTGGTGCCTTAGGAAGCAAAGGTGAAAAAAGAGGGGTTCGACCGAATATGTGTTCGGTTGAACATCTTGGAAAGGTTCGGTCGAACTAGGGTTCGACCGAACCATAGTTTGGTCGAACCAGCATAACATGCAATTAAAAAAACTTTATTTAATGGGTTCGACTGAACATTCCAAGAATGTTCGGTCGAACACCCTAATTTTAATATTAATATACATATGTTTTTAAGTGAGAATTTAAATTTGATGGCCATATGACTGTATTTAAAGATTTTTGCTATAAAATACAATCAAAATTTTAAGAAGATTGTAAAAGGAGATATTTTGGATAAACTGTGAAAATTTATATAGAATTATAATTATATATATGTTTGATTTATATATAATTTTACATACATTAAGGTATATCATAA
>VDFB02146187.1:0-15034 GCA_007258455.2 Sequoia sempervirens | reverse complement strand
GATGTGTGGCATTTGCAAAATTTAATTGTGAAAATTAAGGAGGAGTTAGCATCTTTCGAGGATTTCGTTGTGAGCCACGTAAGGAGATCTGGGAATGTAGAAGCAGACATTTTATCAAAGTGGGCTTTAATTTTTGAAGAAGCTAGTGAGTTAAGGATTGAAAATTTAAGGCAATTGGATTTTGAGGAGGCGATTAATTAGAGGAGGGAAGTACTAAAAAATTAATGAGTAAGAAGTAATGTGGATTGTAGTTTGAAGCAACTGAAGGAATGTTGAAGAGTTGGGTGGCGGCAGGGAATGCATGTTATGCATTAATGGCTGAGTGTGGCAAATTAATATGGATTAAACTCTGTAAGTCCTCAGTTTTCGATGCCTCTTCCGAGTTTTTTGGTGGTGAAAAATTATTGAAATGGTCTAGTTTTGGGTGTTGGCTCTAGAGTTGCAGACCTTCAATGGAGGCAAATTTCACGCTCCTGACAAAGCGACAACTTTGTCCATTTCATGGTGAAGTTTTAGAGAGGAGACTGAAAGGGATGTTTTTATTTAGTGATGAAAGGCTGGTGTAGTGTGTGCGGTTGATTTTGGGCAAGGGGTTTGGAATTCTCAGGCACAGGTTTCGCACAAACATGGACATTTATTCTTTGACCATGGTGTGGGGGCTGGATGTGGGAGAGATGGTGAAAATAGTAAAGAAGGTGATGGAAGTGATCGTGCATAGAAATTTCTTCGAGGGAATGAACTTGATTTTGGAGTGGGTCGTACTGGGTGAAGGGCTGGATGTGCATGAAGGCATTGAAACTACAAAAGGTAATGAATTTGAGGGATACATACCTTTTGTGTGATGGCCAGAAGGGAGCCTTAAATCCCAATGGAGAGAGAAAGCCAGATGTGGGTGGAAGGCATTGAAGTTGTTTGTGGAGCTGATGGAGGTGGAAGTGGTGATTGCCCAAGCACAAGCAAAAGCTGATGGAATGGAAAGAAAAGAGTTGCGTCCTTGAAAGAGGAAGGAGATGAGAGTGTCAGGGGGCGGTGTGGACCCAGGTAGCTCGGAAAGAGCTTTACAGTTTTTTATGTTTCTTCTGTGAATGTAAATTTTGAATCTTTGTTGTTCATGTTTGTTAAATTTGGGGGTTTAGCCCTGTGAGGGATGTAATGGGGGTAGCGTTTGAATGCAAGGTGGTTGGAGTAGGTACAAGTTTTTTGCTGTGTAAGTATTTCTGAGGACTTTTTCGAATTTGAAGTAGATGTTCAGGGCGTTTGATTAAGGTATGGTAGGTTTTTTGTTAAATTTCTAAGACATTGGTGGTATTTGTAGGTGATTTTTTGGGTGGTAGGAGGATGCATGAAAAACAAGAAGATGATGTATTTGACTTTATGATTTAATAAAATAAAATCTTATTACTGAGCAAAAAAAATATTAATCTAAAATATATTATATTTTATTATATATTAGAAAAATCTAATAATATAATATATTAAATTTTTGAAAATATCTACTATACTAAATTATTAAAAATTAAAATATAATATTATAATATTATATCCTTTTGATATAATATATTACTATATAATATATTCAATTATAAATTAAAATCATATAATCTAAACATTATATTATATATATGTTATATATATATTATATTATAATATTATAATCTAAAAAATAGTGGGCAGAAGGTCAGGCAACTTGCCACATCGGTGGGTGGCAAGTCCGTCTTGTGGGGTGCTATTGTGATGGAGTGGTGATATGGCGGCCACGTCGTCTGCAAGGAGAGACCCCTCATTTTTTCAATGGCAAGTACTATAATAACGAGGAAATATTTATGAGAAGGCTTGCATTAGTTTTTGGCACGTTTGGCATAGACGTTAACAGTCACGTCAAGATCGTCTGACATCTTTTTCTCACATGCCCACTCGTCTGAATGACGATAGTGCAGGATAAGCTGGCAGATATGAGTTGGCATGATGTACAACATAATAATGGGTGGTGTCTTTCCATCTATTTGAGAAGTTGGCAAGGTTAGTGAAATTTATTCAATTTTCATTTATTCCCATGGGTGCAAAGCTTTGGTGTAGGCTTCAATGGCGAAGCGCTCCAAGTTCATTGTGGAAATGGCAATAGAGTCGATGGTTTGTTTTGAGGTGGACACTCCGATATCTCTCGACAGTAAGGATCAACAAAATGCTTTTCGGGGTGTCATTGATCAACGCCTCAAGTGCATCTTGTTGAATATTGACCCTCTCGCCGTTGTGGCTATGAAAATGATCTTGGGTAAAGGGAATTTGGAGGACAAGGAAAACTTTAGGACAAACACGCAGATTGTGTCATGGTTTATGGTGTTGGTTCTGGATAATAGGTTTCCCAAGGTGGAGGTGAAGGCACTTGTGGGCAAGCTCTTTAAGAAGAGTCTGCTTGGCAGCTTGGAGGAGATCTTGAAAGCGACCTTTCTTGGTAGGGGCATCCTGCGACCCTATGAGATGGACCAAGTACAAGCGCAAGGTGAGGTGGTAAAGCTTTATCCCTTCCTTTTGGATTTAAAAGGAATGCCATTGGTGAAGCACAAAATGATTGTTGTAGTTGTTGTTAGCTTCCTGAAGAAGATTTTTCGGATGGAGGAAGCGAGCGAATTCGAATGGGTCAGAGAATTCAATCAATTTACAAAAGCCAATGACTTCATGTAAGCTTCAGGTGCCTCTTGTTTCTTGGTGACAAAGTGGTGGGTGTGGGTCTGGTAATGTCTTTTGTTAATTTTCCTGTAAATAGTTGTAGCGTTCTGTAGGCATGGTTTAATACTGTTTTTGTAATTTTGTAAGAAATCTTGAAAAGTATAGGCAGTTTGCTAGGGTTAGGTGCTTGTTCTGTTTGGTTTGCAGTCTTTGGTGTTCATACAGTGGTAGGCAGGAATTGCCAGTTTTGTATTGCAATTGTAAGGGTTCTACTGTTTCTTCTAGTCATGGGTATGGTCGTGTGGGGGTGTCAAAGTATAGGCAGGGTTTGCCTGGATGTTCACTTTGGGGTTGGCTCTCAATGTTAGTGGTTTCCTGCAATGCAGACGCCTATATATTTTTTGGCAAATATGATATAAACAATCTTACGAAACAAAAAAATAAATTATAATCTAATATATAATCAAGAAATATAATATAATATATAATAAAACATTTATATATTAATATAATATATATATATAAATAATCTAATAATATAATATATTTTAAATATATTATTTTAAAATAATTATTCATCATTATGAATTAATTATTTTCTCACATAATATTGACGTAGATTTTTTATTTTTTTTACAATTATAATATTAATATTAACATTTATTAGTTATTTCATGCCTACTCTATCAATCAATTAGATAACACATTCTTAACAACACATATTTTAATGACAATACTACAAAGACAAATACTCAACACTAAGTATTACTTATTTACTTATTTATTTTTCTTCTAAATATTATTAGTATTTATTTTTATATATGAAACTATAATAACAACTGCCTAACAATTTTATATAATTTTAGTTTTAACAAAAAATTATCACTAGTCACACATTTAAATCACTTTAGTGACACCAAATGCATCTTCACAATACATGTTTGGAAAGTTTAAGGTGCAAATATATCCCTATTTATAAAAAACTTACCCATTAACTATTTTTAACATGGAGAAAACATGTTAAGGTTGCATATTAAGTGCATATAATTACTTGCCAATCAACATCAATATCCATTGATTACATGTTATTTTTTTATTTTTTTATACTTTTTAATTAAAATATTAAATTATTTGACTTAGATACATTATTATTAGTTTTTGTGGAAGGTAGTAATTTTAATGCATTAGATGAAATTTCATTTAGTCAATAGAATTAAAAAATTTGAAAATTTGACCAACAATTCTATAATCTATAATCAATTTTCTTATTTAATAATTTTGAAAATATCATTTATCTATTTTCATGTAGATTCATGATATCAATATATAAATGAATTTATTATTTAAATTTTATTATATTTTTAATGCATAAGTTCTTGTGATAAAATTTAACTATATAAAAAAGAAAGCATTGCATCTCTAAATGTGTAATATGTTAGTTCATTTAAAATAATATTATTAGAATGATGAGTTTGATGATTTTTGAGAAAACCATTAGGTGTTTGAAAATGTTGGTATATATGACAAAATTAAGACTATTGAAATTTGAAAGTTTGAATGCTATTTTAAAAATTTAGTTTAAAATAAATCCGCCACAAAGTTCACGCCGTTTAAGTCGTGCTCGTTTTTCTCTCCTGAGTGTGTTCCGCCCATTATTGTACTCATTGTAATGAGCGCTCATCTTTTTTAATTAACTAGTTATTATTAATTTAGTTTTCAACCAATCAAAAAACAATATTGGAAATAAAAATTAAAATAAAATTCAATTTTGTAAAGTCAACTTGTAAAAATAATAACTTTATAACTATAAAAAATATTTACAGTATTATAATTGTTTAAAAAAGTTTCAGGTGTTATCACAGATAAAGTAAATTAAACATTTTTTTAAAGAATGATTTTATTTTTTGCTTTATTAAATCATTTCATTAAATCTTTCTAAAATAAATAAATGTTATTTATTTTGATTTTTTTAAGAATGTTTTTTATGTATGTAATTGTTATTTTTTTATTAAAATAAAAAATAAAAAATAAATTATATTATTTTCTCATTAAACTAATATCTTTATTTATGTTTTTAATATTTTATGGTATAATTTGATTATATATGTACTCTTTCTTCTTTTCATTAATAAATTTTTTCATCATGTATATTTTTATATTAATTTATATTAATATATATATAGTTTCTTCAAAAAAAATTATATTAATTCAAGGTTCAACTTTATCAATATTTTGTTGTTGTTTGAATGATTCAACACTATTATAACCATCATAATAGTCTTTTGGTATTGTGAGATAGTAAGATAAATTAATATGAAAATAGTCCGGGTTAGTAGTAGGTTTGCTCCCCATTGGTCTCGTGTTGAGTGCACTCTCGAATGTAAGAGGTGAGATTTAGTTCACCCTAGGTACCCAAGATACCGGCTGTTGGGTCACGGAGACAGGCTTGTTGTAAAGAAAAAAAAAATTAATATGAAAATTAACTGTACCTTCAATAAATAATATGAATCATATATTTATTTATGATAAAAAAATTAAAATAAATAAATATTTAATTGATTTACTAAAACCTAATATGATTACAGTAGTAGGCGCACAAAGACAGGTACTGATAATAGGTGTGCCGTAATCCATTTGTTTCCATAGAAAAACAAGCTGTAAAAATTAATATAATGCCATGAAGGAAAAGACGGTGTTGACTTCTTCTGTTAGCCGCCGTGAAGGAGGATGGCAATGCCATATATGTACGAGGATTAAATGCGGGAAGAGGCAGACGAATACAAGGAAAGAGTAAAGGACAGGCAGAGAGGATGCACGACTTTTGCCTTACATTCCCGTATGGGGCGCTGGTTGCGATTGGAGGAGTGCTGGGGTTCATGAGAAAGGGAAGCGTCACCTCCTTGGCTGGAGGCCTTGGAACGGGCCTCCTCCTCCTCCTCGCCGCCCAGATTAGTCTCAGCGCCTTTCATCAGCGCCGCAGTTCCTATTTTGCCCTCTTTCTCCAGACCGGTCTCGTTCTTTCTCTCTTCCACTCTTCTGGTTTTACTTAAATCATTTATCAGGTATATTCATCCAATTCACGCACTGTTCGGTTTGATCTACCAATAGTGCATCACAATTGAATTTAAACGGTCTCGGGATCAAATCGCACGGATCCCTGTCACTTGAATGCATATCTACAACAACCCTAATGCGCTGATTTGATTTCTGTGAGCTCTTGTTGTCCAATTCCTAAGCTTTTTTGGCTAGTCCATTTGGCAATGAAATTCAAATTTCTTTTGTAGGATTATTCATTACAAGCGAAAATGGTCGTTTCTTTCTATTGCTTTAATGTGATATTATAACACCATTTTATGTTTGCATAAATTGGGCATCATTTAGAGAGTCTTTTTGATTTCTGAAATTTGTCCTCGGTTTGGTTGCTAGGGCTAGAGAATATTTATCGTTCAAATTAACCATGCACCTGGCCTAGTATGGTAGATTCAGTACGTTGGATGGGGAGTTCACATAATTTTATTTTTGTTGGGAGGATAAACACTCCAATACTTTTTGGATTCTGATTGGGTTACTGAGCATTAAGGAGTATCTGTATCTTCTGTGGATTTGAACCTAAGTCTCCGCTTCCAAAGCCCAATTCTATTGACCACATGAGCTCATTCCATTCTAGGACGGGATCATAAATACTAGATCATCTTCCCATTGTGGTTGCTATTCACAATTTCTGTAGAGTAAGCGATGTCTATGAGTTGAGGTTAATCCTTTGAGATTGCATAAAGTTATATATTTTGGAACAGATGGTTGACATGGCTTTTCACGGTCTTTGTGAGGACATTTAGAAAGACGAAGGGCGATTGAGAAGAAAGCATCTTGTTTTATTTTTCTGTTTTAGTTTACCTGGATTTTGTTTTGGTTTGAATTTCTCCAATCCTTTAATTTCATCTTCGTGCGTTCCATAGAATTATATTTTTCGACAGTGCTTTGAGTTTTCTTAATGTAGTGGCACATCTGTTTGACGGACTTACGGTAATATCAGTTTGTTGAGTTCCAGTGAGTCTTGGTGAAGATTTGTGGGTTAAAGCCCAAGTCAGGCTTGGTAAATCTACATCTTAGACTTGCAGACTGAGCGAGTCTGACAGCTGAGATTTGTAAGTCTGACAACCGAGACTCCCGAGTCTGCCAAAACTTGCAAGTTTCAAGAAATTCAGAAGTCTTAGCTGTCGGACTCGGTTGAGTGTGTGAAAAAAAGAAATCAACTTGAAATTCTCAATAAAAAATTAAAGACCATTAAAAACATTTTTCATATAACTGAGCTTTGCCAAGTCTTGACTGAGTTTTTCCACTGAATCTGAGTCTGAGTCCAAGTCACAAAACAGCTTGGGTAATTAACAATGAGCCCAGGGGCTGTTTCAGAATGCTTGGGGTGTGCAGATCTAGTAATGATAGAGGGGATGTAATTTTGCTTGAGTTTCCCAGGACACAGTATTGAGTGACACTTTGGCATATAAAGTTAACCATTCCTCATGACCCAACTTAATCTTTGCTTTTTTCTTCTGTACAACTGATTATGTAGGATATTCTCTTATAATTGTTAAATGGTTGCTATGTAGATAGTTAACCTGGTGATCCCTTGGAATATAAGATCTTGCAGTTAAAATGTTATCCTCGTAGATGACACCTTTTGCTCAACTCATTATTTTCAGAGTTTTCATGAGAATCAGCACTCAATATTTTTAGGGGATATTTGTTAAAGAGGTTGAATTCTTTCTCATCGCCATTTGGTAAGATTTTTCCCAATAAATTCTTAAGTGGCAGTGCAAAATCTCAGACCCTTCTCTTCAGCAGCTGCATCAATTCTACAGCCACAAACATTGTCATGTTCTATTGGAGTAGATTCCATTTTCTCCTAGAGCCCCCATGGTCTGCTTCTGGGATTATCATGTGCAAGTTTAAAATTTTTCAACATTTCAAATCCCCTCCCTGATGTATCTTTAGGGGTGGAATTCTTGAGAGGCCTTTTGGAGCTTAATGGTGTCACCCGTAGAGATCCACAAGCTGCTCCAAAGTATGGGTTATTCTTGTAAGCATTGTGAGATGCTCAAACCTGACCGTCACATTAGTCCTGGTTACCACTTTGTTATCCGTCAGCTGAGTGAATCCAGAATTACATTTTCTTTGCCTACTTTCTTTGATGATAAACCTGTAGCTTAAAAATATTTTAGCTGGCTGACATGGGGAGTGCGTACCATATTGGGAATTGGAAAGAAAATACATTGAAGCCGAATGTTCTCTATATAGAAGAAATTCCTTAGGCATCAAATTATTCCTCCAACAATGTATGCTTTTGTAATTGCATACATCTCCTGATCATACCCGCAGCAGTTTGTCTCTGCTTTAGTAAAATTTTATTTGTGGTATGTAATGGGTTTACCTCCTTGATGAGCCACTGTTCCAATAGCCAAATCTGATGCATGGTATTTTAATTTAGTCCTCAAAACTTTTTAAAAATCACAAAGAGCTAAAAGTGAAGTTTCTACCACATTTTTTGGGAGTTCAGAAAATTTCACTTGCCACCTTTGCCCACAAAAAGTTATTTTTAAAAAAAAAATTCATGATAGATAGCACATGGGCCATTATCTTACTAAAATTTTGGTTGGAAGTCCAATAGTAATTAATGATAATGCAGAGGCTCGGTTGTGCTGTTTACAGTTGGTCATTCCATAATAGCCTTTATTTTATCCCGTTCAATTCCAAACCATCTATAAATGACGTCTAAAGTTATACTAACTTGTATTTTTCACTAAATTCTTATAAATGTTTTTTTTTAATTCCAATTTATCAAACAATGTTTGTAACTGCATGAAATGTTCTTCTTGAGTTTTACTTTTAAGAATGATGCCATCCAAGTAAATTAAGAAACCTGCTAATAAGTGGATGCACTGCTTCATTCACAAGTCGTGAAAGTTTTGGGTCTAATAACAAGACCAACTCTCACCTCCATCCATTCATATAGGACATACTTGGTATATTAGCTTGTCTTCCATTCATCTCCTTCATTCTAGAACAAATGATATTGTCCTTAGATTATCTACTTAACGCTTTCCAACATTACAAAGACAAGATTGACGACTACTCTATTCCATTAGCATTCCATGCCATTCAACATAGGTATGTAGATTCTAGAATAATAAGATAATGACTTTATCAGTAATCACAATAGCACATGCTTAATAAATGCTATATATAGGGAATAATCCCATCTATTTATGCAATATGAATGCCTAACTTTATATTGACTTTATCTCATGTTCTCCCCCTTATTATACACAAGGTGGATCAGGTTCAATGTACTAGCACCATAAGGTAGGACTTAAATTAATGGATCCAAGGTAAATAATGGGTGCACCTAAAATGGGTCCACTAACAAGACACCTGAAATCAACCATAAAATTTGTTTTCTCAAGGGAATAATAAATACTAGTCTAGAATCAAAGAACTTAACATGGCTACGTTATCAAAGTGTGCAAATTATGTATTAACATTCTCCCTTAATACAAAGGGCAGAAGCTAGTTATGTTGATTGACAATGGAAGCACTCATAATTTTATCAACTATGAATTGGTGAAATGTCTATAACTTTGTTATCCATCCAACTTTAGAGTTTCAGATTATGATTGCAAGTGAAGACACCAACAAAGCTCTGTTTAAATCTATCTCACACTATCCTCCTATTGTACAAAAGGTGAACCTATAAATGGGAAAACCCCATGATGTTCGTAGCTAGACAAGTGGGGGGCATCAAACAAATTTCAATCACTT
The DNA here is from genome assembly GCA_007258455.2 of Sequoia sempervirens. NCBI lineage: Eukaryota > Viridiplantae > Streptophyta > Pinopsida > Cupressales > Cupressaceae > Sequoia > Sequoia sempervirens. Next base: position 5,551 of record VDFB02146187.1, on the reverse strand, counting down.
CTTAGAGGGTTCACCATAACCAATAGGGACTATTCTAGTTTTTTGGCATGCATTCCTTGTTGATTGAGATTAGGTTCTAAACTAATTTTTTTTTTTATGATTTTACAATGAAATTTACAACTAATCTCATGGCAATGCTCAAAATGGAAAGTTATGCTATAGGCAATAAATAAATCTAACAACTTAAAAATAAGATTTTTGCTTGAAATGAAATGAAATTAAATGGAACCTATTCTAGCATACTTAAATAATGTTTATCCTCGCTACAAGGAGCCTTCATAGCTATCAAGAAACAAGTGCAACAAGATATTACCTCTGTCCAAGCAAGCAAATCCTTAGCTGATGTGTGGAAGACAATAAGAAGGGTGTACAATCCAATAGATGAAGCAATGCTCCCCACAAGTCCTCTAAATGCCCAACTACCAAAACAAGGGAGGTTGAACAAAGTAGGGAGGGGGATCATTTTCACTAAAAGATCTTGGAGAAAACAACATAATGGAGGGCCAAAAAATGGTAATAGAGTGATTTCTGATTCCAATTAGATAGCATAAGATTGTAAATTTTCAATGTTGTCCAAAGAGGGGGCAAACTAGCTGTTTATGGCCATTTGAGAGGTCAAACAATCATCTCAAATGGTCATTTTCCAATATCAAACGACTAGGATATGGCTTTTCTAGAAAAGTTGTGGCCTAGGATGCAAAGATACTTGAGGTCCCTCGAAAAGTTAGAAGTTGGGCAAAATGAAGATTAGACTAGTCTAAGGCATTATGGGGTGTTGCACTTGCACTTCTTGGTTTAGCTATCCTATGAGGGGTTAATGAAAGAAGCATTATAATCATCCAGAGTTTTTTGAACATTACATTTGCCCTTGAGGTACAAGCGATTTATTCCAACAAGAGATAAAGATTGTGAAGTACCTAGAGATCAAATGTAACATCAAGCAAGAATTGGTCATATCTGCAATTATTGATGATGATCAATAGTGGAGACATCTATTGGCAATTGCAACAAGGAAGTGAAAGGTCTAATGCTCCAACACTTGTAAAAGGACAAAGCATAACATCCTCCAAGAAAATAATGAAAACTAAAAGGAAATAAAACTAGACCATACATAGAGTGTGTTGTAGAGATTTGCAAAATTTGTGAATCGAATGAGCTATCACTCATAGTTGACGACATTAAGATGACAAAGAACAGGTTAAATACAAGGTTTGAGCTAAATATGGAGGTGGGAGTTGAGATTCCTTTCAAGATCCCCTACATGATCTAAATGTGTTATTATTATCTATTGTCCATATCTCATGATTTGGACATGGTGAGGAGTGTCATGTGGCTAGCTGATTCAATGGTTTCCTTTTATCCCTAGGGAGAATCGATAGTTGTCCTTTGTACTCCATTTTTCCATTAGTAGTCTCCCATATGAAATGACTTAACTTAGTAATTCTTGGTCCTCCCTTTCAAATCATATTTTAGGATTATGAAACCTAAGGGCAAGGAGTGCTCTAGGATTACCTATAATTTATGATCTTTAGTAAGACTAATATATTAAAGATAATGTTAAAGCAAGTTATTCTATGCCTTGGTAACTCAACATCACCAGCCTCAAGGGTTCGAATATTATTAGATTTTTGGTTAGATTTTCTAATGTATTGTTGATGTGCATTGATTGATTTGCATACACGTTGGAATGTTATATTGTTCAATATTAGGACCAAATTTTAAGCATTACTACACAATTTAAGGGCCAACAACTATAGTGCAAGGTGGTGGTTTTGTTGAGTCATAAGTTTGTGATGGATGTTTTGGCGGATCTAAAGATTTGTTATTTGATTGCCAAGCTCTCAATTGTTTTGTTTGAAGCTTGATGAGTGTGCTTGAAGAACTTGTCTCTCATCTTTCCATTGGATTTAGATTCATTTAGGAATGAGCATGCCAAAACTAGCCCTTCTATGATATTAGCACCTCCATTGGTTGCTAATTACCATGTCACTCAACACCTCTTGCACCTCTGCAAGTCATCTCAAAATGATTGTGTGTGATGTGAAATGAGTCTCAACAACCTAATGTAGCGTTAAAAATAAGTTGATAACAAATTAAAGTTTAAATAATTAAATATGTCATATAAATTAAATTTAAAATAAGTATTGAAATTTTATAAATTTACCTTCTCCAATTCCAAATTGGAGAAAGTCTTGAAGATGCCTTGTGACATATGATGGTTTGTCATGAACATCTGAATCTCCTCATCCTTGGTGTATTTTTTTCACTTACTCTATCTAAGTGCCAATCTTTTGCATCACCAAGTTGAGGGAGTGGATGGTACATGGTGTCCAAAAAATGTGCTTGTGTCTTTCCTCAACTAAAGCATGTGCTGCCTTGCAATTTTTTGCATTGTTCGTTGTGACTTGGACAATGTTCTTAGCACACACCATCTCTATGGACCCAATGAGGATTTAGTTTGCATCTTCCATTTGCCCCTCACAATTAGTTGCCTTAAAAAACATTGTACTTTTAGGGGACACTACAATGACATTTATTAAAGGTTGGTTTTTACAATCTTTTCATTCATAAAAAACAATGGACACTCTTGTTTCAACCCATGAATCCCTAATTAGTAATGATGTCTCTACAATTTTTTTTCTTTTGCTAATAAGGTAGTGTGTGCCTTCTCATACCCAAGACCTGTGTAACCAAAGGGTGTTTGATTGACACTATTTGCTGCCAATATGATGATCTCACTAGGTTGAAAGGAAGACCTCTAGTGTAAATGCAACTCACAATGCGTTCATCTGCACTGCCCCTCACCTCATTTTGAAATGCCTTCTCCAATGGGCCTCTTTCGTGGGAAGAAATAGAGGGATCTTTGTCTTGGGTAGATGATGTCTCCAAGAAGAAAGGATATGGGACGGCCACTATTGAAGGAGACCACTTAGGTGGCTTCCTTGATCCTTTCCTTGCTAAAGGATGAGATTTTTATTTTTCTCTCTCATTCACAACATCAACTTCTTCTTGTCCTCTAATATATGCCATAATTTGTTCTTTTGACAACCCTTTCTTGTTTGCTCCTTGACAAATTCTAATTCCTAGGCGGGTCATAACACAAAGGTGAGCTTTTACTTGATTATATGGGCTCTTATGTTCGATCCCTCAGTGACTTCAATGCCAAAGACAAGCCCCACCTCCTGGAAGTTGTTCAATCACTGCAACATATTTTTGTAGAGGTGGTGTTTGATCGTATTTGAAGCATCTACTTATCTTTGGGGCTATTGAACTTGAACTAGTAGCCATTTTGAATAGATTTCTGTTATAAGAGTTTTTATTAAAAAATTGAAATTAACCCTTACAATATGTATAACATAATTAAAAAAAAAATTAAAATGCTGAAAAAAAAAATCTTATTATTTTTTTCAAAGGCTTGAAAGAATCTCACAAAATGCTTACTGTTGATTGACAAATCTCCTTTGTGCACGCTAGTTCCTTCTTGTAGCTTTTAGCAAATGTCTTTGGTACCTTTGCAATCCTTCACCTTTCAGGAAAACCAGCAAGCTTCACAAATACAAAAATGGCAAAGGGGAATGATATTGGTATCTTTTGTGTTGTGATTGTGAAATGAACGATATTGGTCACTTTTAGGGTTGTCATGCATGTTTTTTAGGTTTTGTAGGCTATTTTTTGAGTAAAAGAACCTTCTTTGTTGAAAAATGTGGACAAGGCTTTGGGTGTGGTTGGGAGTGCCTAGGTACATCATGGGATGGCTAGGGTACCTGGGGTGGTAGTGAAATACCTTGTCCGTTCTGCCCTTGCTTCCACTCTGCTTCCATTCTATCCTGTACCACGTCAGATTCTTGTTGTTTCTAGTAACATAGCAATAAGATTTCCAAATATTTCATGACACTGGCCTCAGTAAGGTGACAATTCATGTGTGGAAAGGTGACATGAAACAAAGTATAATGATGGAGCCATATGCAAAGAGCTATAGATTCATATGGACTCTGCCATTTCTTCACTCATTCCAATTTCCCCTATCATTGCTTCAGCCATTGCTTTTGCCTCTGGGGACAAAGGATCACAGCCAAAGGGTATATAGCAAGGCTGGTAACTGATGAAATCCTTAGGGAAATGTTTATGATAGTTGATAAGACTGCATTGAATTTGAAATACGTTAAGAAAATCCTGAGAGAAAATGTTCTAACGAGTTTTAGAGAAGTCCAGTTTCTGCAGGAAGGATTTTGCAAGTGCTTGGGTATTTTCCTCAAAAATAGAGAGAGATGTTTGTGGCACGTCTATTTATTGGAGATAAGTCACCATTGTAGCAGAGCTGAAGGGGGTAGGATTGAACTGTGGGAAGCTGCAAGAACTTGTGATGATTTTGGAAGCTGTACTTAGTAGCTTATTACGTGGAAGGAAGCAGTTTTCCAAGTAAATATAACTACGTAGCTCAATTTAGGTTAGTCTATGAAGCTTTCATCTACCATATAGTAAGCAATGCTGTGAGGCTTTTTCTTCTTGTGCATATTCATCGCTAGATCTTCCCTCATTCCTTTGATAGTGACATACTAGAGGAGGATACTTGCATGCCCACTGGTCTTGTTGGAACAAATAAACCTGAAGTGGTGAACTTCCTTAGAAAAGACAGTGAGGGCACCTGCCGCAGACTGGAATGGCAGTAACAAGGGAGATGGCAGTGACTGCAGCGAAGAGTTTAGAGTCACCTATGTTGGTGCAACAGCTGGAGGATTTGAAACAGAAGGATGCATTGCTGGTGGCATCAGTTGGGTGCAGGGGCCCCAAGAAGGTTTGGATAAATTTTTCACAGGCACATTTTAGATTTGCTGTCAAATAAATCTCATGCATTTGCCAAGTTTTGAAGACTAACATGCATACGACTTTTTTTGTCACAATGGCAATCAAGATGGAAAAATGACATACTTTATCAGCTATCTTGAAAAGATAACAAAGGTACACATACAATCAACTTTTTTTGAAATCATGGCAAACAAAAAATAGATTATAGCCAACTACCTTTAATATATCAATGCCAAATTACCTTAAGGATGAGCAGGATGCATAATGCATGTCTTTGAAATTCTTTTGTTGCCATTAATACTGAGTTTAAGACGGCTACTCTGTTCTGTATTCCTTCTGGTCTTCTTTCTAATTGCTAGTTAAAGTGAACCTGTCATTGTGTGGCTGTTCTTAAATAATTTCATTTTAGAATCCAAAAGAATGGAGTAACGAAAAGAATCCTTGTGGGGTCTGATTTATCTACCACAACATTGTAGCTTCTGCATAGAAAAAAAATTTAAATGCAAGTGGCTATTTATAAAAAGGGAGACAGTATTGTTTTTGTTTAAAGAAAAAAAAAATGGTCTTGGACATAAGCATTTATCAAATGCCTGTACATTTTTAATCATTTTAAACTCAAACAAGTTGTTGAAATTACATACATATTCAAATGATCATACTAACTTGCACTATAATGCAGTATGCTCGTGTGCTCTAACATGGGTGATGGGACAACGATATTTGGCGACTTCAAAGATAATGCCAG
>VDFB02146186.1:0-16089 GCA_007258455.2 Sequoia sempervirens | reverse complement strand
AGTGAGGGAATGGGGTCGTAGGCCCTACATGAATACAAAAAGTAATTATCACTAACCTATAATTTAAATAAAACTCCCAAAAACATTGCTAAGAGGCAAGATAAAATATCATGCCAAATTTAAACAGGTCAGGCATCCAATTTGTGGTGGTAGCTCTTTTAATATATTACCTTTAATTTTATCCTTTGTAGTTAGTTCGTTTAAATTTTGGTGATTATAAGAATAATATCCATGTTGAGAACAACATTAACTTTAATATTAAATATTATGATAATGGCTAATAGGATATTGATATTAATATTAATAATAGAATGGTGTTATTGTAATAATACCATTAATTGCAACACATATAATAAGGACATTATTAATAAGGGATATTAATATGATTAATCACAATAAATAATAATATCATTTTTGTTTAGGGTAATGTCCATATTAATATTCATATTAATAATGTAATTAGCATTATCTTAACAATAATGTTCATGATAACATAAATATTATCATTTTGATAAATAGTAGTATTGGTAAGTGGTAATACAATGTCCATGAGTAATATTAATAACTACAAGGGCAATGCAAACATTATGGGTAATGTTACTATTAATAAGGGGTTCAAATGTGAGTAACACTACTAATGTTGATAAGAATATTGCTAAAATGGATTTCTCCCTGGTTGGCAAGGTTTTAGGTCCTCGATCTAACATTGAGGAGGTTCGCACATGGGTCTGTACAAAGTGGGATTTAAAAGGTTGGGTAGAAGTTGCAACCATGGAAAAAGGTTTATTTTCCTTTTCTTGTTATTAAGACCTGGGAGATTGCCTAGTAAAAAGGACCCTGGCCACTTGGGTGTCCTTGGTCTCCTTCATCCTTTGGGAAGTCCTAGGATGATCGACCAAAATGTCTCCTAGCTTTGTTCCTATGGGTGGGTAAAAATCATTGAATTTTCCACAGAATATTGGGATGAAAGCTTGGTATTATAATTTCTTTGGAATGTTATTCCTATTGATGAGGGCCACCATTCTAGGTAGAAGCTTAGTTGTACCAAGTTTTGTGGCCAAGGATCGACCAAAGATGCTATACAATTCTATTCTTTTAAACCAAGGGTCAGTTGTGTTTAGCATTGTTTTGAAAATCCCATTTTTCTCTTTGTCAAATGGAAAGAAGACAACACTGGCTATATGACTCTACCCTGCTCCTAGTGTCTCACCTAAGGCTCTCTAAGGCACTTGCCTAAAGATTAAGGAACCTAAAGAGAACCAAGGTGAATATGTTGCTGGTAATGGTATGGAGGGTGAGGTTAATATTGAAAATAACCAAGGTGAATCTGTTGTTGGTAATGGTGTGGAGGGTGAGGTTAATATTGAAAATATTCCTACTCCTCCTAATGAGTTAGGAAAGGATCCTGTAAATTCTATGGAGGTGGTTGTGGATTATTCTTTAACTCAGGATGTGGATCATGTCTCAGATACTTTGTGCTCCCCAAAAGGGGTTGTGTTGGAGATAATTGTTGTTTCGCCTTCTCCTCAACCTATTGTTTTAGCGTTGTAGGTTGGTGATGATGCTCTAGTGGTGGAAAACTCTATGAACAAAGATGACGATGGTTTCATCCAGGTGAGGGGGGAAGCAAGAAGAAGCTTCCCTTTCTTCCCTCAGCCTCACAAATGCATAACCATAAGAAGGAAAAAAGTGGATTGTGGGTCTAAGTCTAGAGGCCAGGGAAAACCTACCCTGCAAAAAAGTAGGGAGAGGGAGTGCAAGCGGGATATTGCTGAGGGGGTCTAGAAAACCCTCTTTGACTTGTGCTCTAAGAGCACCCGCTCTTCTTGCAAAGGAAGATCATTTCCTGGAATATCAGGGGGTTGAATAACTTGCACAAGTAGGACCTCCTGAAAAATCTTGTCCAAGATCATAAGCCAGACATTTTGTTGATCCAAGAGATGAAAATGCAGATTGACAAGTTGGACGCTTTAAAGAATCTGTTCTTCAAAGAATGTGGGTTCCATGGTGTTAGCTCTGATGGTGCCTTGGGTGGTGTTGGCACTTTTTGGAATGCAAAGCTGTTGAGAGGTATACCGATTACTGATGGTTTCAATCATCTTGAGACTAAGTTTATTTGGATTAGGGATTCTTATTCTTGGGTTATATCTAATGTATATGCTCCTAACCAAAAGACATCCAGGAAAAATTTATGGGATGATCTCAGGAGCCTTAGGATGAATTTTTTGGATCTCCCTTAGATTGTAATGGTGATTTTAATACTCCTTTGACTTTCTCGTGTTGGTGCGGATAATATTCAAGTTAGATTGGATAGAGCTTTAACCTCTGCTTCCTAGTTTGTAGACTTTGCTTATTCCTTTTCTTCTATTATGAGATGTGGGTTGAACCATTTCCCTATCTCCTTTGTTGCTGATAGGCTTGGGTGTAAGAAAATATTTACTTTTTGGTTTGAAGCGATGTGGTTAAGGGATCCATTATTTATGGATTGTATTAGAAAATGGTGGCAAGTTAATATAGATGATTATGCGATGTTTAGATTTGCCAAGAAGCTGAATTTTGTCAAAAAGAATCTCAAAAAATGGTATAAAGAGTCATTTGGTCACATCTTTGAATCTAAATTTTTTGTCATTAAGAAATTGGATGAGATCCAACAAGCAATCCAATCGAAGGGTTTATCGGAGGATCTACAGTTACTAGAGGATAGCCTTCTTAAGCAATTACATGATATTGTTACCAAGGAAGAGGATTTTTGGAGGAAAAGGTCTCGGGCTATCTGGTTGAAATCTGGGGATCATAATTCTAAGTTCTTTCATCTCACTGCTCTCAGGCATAAGTCATCTAACATAATTTCCTCGATTAGTGTTGATGGTTCATTGTTGGAAGACGAAGAGGCTATTAGTAGAGTGATGGCTAGGTTCTTTGAACAACTCTTGATGGATGATTTGATCTAGATCAAAGGTTTGTGGATGCCTCTTTGGACATTATTCCTAAAGTTGTGATGGATAATTTGAATAAGGATCTCACGGCTATTCCTTTAGCCTCAAAAGTCAAAGAAGTGGTTTTCTCTTTCAAAGGTAACAAGGCCCTTGGGCCTGATGGCTTCCCCTTTCTATTTTTCCAGTCGTGTTGGGAGATTGTCTTTGAGGATGTGATTAATGCCACTAAGGAGTTATTTAGCTCAAGAAGTCTTCTCAAAGAGCTTAATGTGACTTTCATTGTTTTGATCTCCAAATCTACTTATGCAAGGAGCTTTGGTGAGTATCGACTGATCAGTCTCTGCAATTCTATTTATAAAGTTTTTTCAAAATTTCTTACCACTAGATTGCAAAAATGCTTGTTGAATCTGATCTCAAAGCATTAGAGTGGATTTGTTAAGGGCCGTCAAATTCTTGATTCTATCATTACTGTTCATGAGCTTGCTCACTCCATTAATGTTTCTAAGAAACCATAATTTTTCCTGAAGTTGGACTTGCTCAAAGCCTATGACAGAGTGAGTTGGAGATTTCTTTTGAATGTCTTGGATCGGTTTGGTTTTTGTAAGAAGTTTCTACAACTTGTTGAACAACTCATTTCTTCTCCCTCTTTTGTTGTCCTGGTGAATGGTTCTCCTTCTCCATTCTTTTGGAGTTCGTGTGGGATGAGGCAGGGAGACCTTATCTTGCCGCTTCTTTTCATTTTGATGGCGGAGGCTCTGGGTCGTAATATCCTGAAGGTGCTTCATACTGGTGCTCTGAGGGGTCTGTCGCCTTCCTCCAGATGTGATCCGATTACTCATGAACAATTCGTTGATGACACTATTTTGATGGGTGATTCCTCTATTAGGGAAGTCAGAGCTATTAAGAGGTTGTTGGCTGACTACAAGAAGGATTCTGGTCAAAAGATTAATCTTCCTAAGAGTCATATTTTTTTCCTTAATACTCTTGAAGCTTTGCAGCTTAAGCTTGCTAGAATCCTGTCATGTAATAAAGGTGAGCTCCTGTCTTCTTATCTAGGTCTCCCTTTGTGTATCTCTAAGATTCTGGATTCCTTTTGGTTGGGATTGCTGGATAAATTCAGCAGGAAGTTAGTGGGTTGGAAAGGTGCGCTCCTTAGTCAGGTAGGTAAAATTCAACTTATTTCTTCCACTCTCCAAAATTTTCCTCTATACGCCATGAGTCTTTTCAGGATTCTTGTAAAGTTTGAAGAAAAAATGGAACAGATAATGAGAAGGTTCCTTTGGTCGAGGGTTGAGACCAAAGCCAAAATTCCTCTAGTGGCCTAGGAGTCGGTGTGTAGACCGAAGAAGTGGGCGGGCTCTTTGTATTAGAAATTTAAAATCTTTTAATAAGGCTCTTTTGTCAAAAAATGTTTGGAGGCTCTTGAATGGGGATGTTGGGTGGGCCTCTTTGGCGAATAATAAGTATGTGTATGGTTTGGAATTTGTTTTCTTCATAGGAGATCCCCTCTAGTTCATGTTTTTGGAGAAATATTATTCTTTGTAGGGACTTGATTACTAAAGGTGTTAAGTGGTTGTTGGGTGATGGTACAAGTATTCTTTTTTGGGAAGATATTTGGTGTGGAGTTAGCCCCTTGTTTGTCTTCCTTGGGCACCCCCTATTGCGCCTTTGTGCAAACACCTCTTTGGGCTTAAGGTTGCTGATTATTTTGAGGATGGGGAGTGGAAAAAAAATGAGGTTTTGGACCCATCTTTGAAGGTCCTGAAGGATTTATTGTGTAAGGTTCGGATCCCCCCTTTTCCTAGACCAGATAGAGTCATTTGGGCCCCCTGTGCCAGTGGAAATTTTTTAGTGGCTTCAGATCTCTTGAGTTCTTTGGAAGTACTTGCATCTTTTCCATTTTGGGGGAGGTTATGGAATAAGAATCTGATTCCTAAAGTAAATGTCTTCTTCTGGTTGCTTATGCAAGGTAAATGTTAACACAAGATAACCTTTGTAAGAGAGGGTTTGTGATTCCTAATAGATGTGTTCTTTGTGAAGCTGATGGTGAAAGTGCTTTCCACATTCTCCTTGGACATGTGACTATTCTTTTTCTCTTTGGAGTAAACTTCTCAGACTTTGGAATATTGGTTGGGTCTTTTCAGATTCTCTTGATAAGTTCTTGGATCAATGGACCTTCCCTTCTTCCTCTTCGGTGGCTGTGGGACCTTATGGCCCTGCATATTGCTTGGGGTTTATGGAAAGAGAGAAATAACAAAATATTTCATGAGTCTAAACTCAAGGTTGATAGTCTCTTTATCAAGATCCAATGGTTGATTCTGGAGAACTACACTCTTATTCATTCTAATTTTGATCGGTGTGTCCCTTTTGCTTGCCTTGCTGGTTATGAGCTTTTGGTAACTTCTAACTAGAAGATTATTTCAATTCCCATTTTGAAATCTAAGTCAAGCTCTGATGCCAAGTTGAACACTAAATGGAAACCTTCTCCCTTTAGTTGGGTTAAAGGGAACTTTGATGGGGCAGCCAAGGGAAATCCTGAGCCTGGAGGATGTGGGGGGTGTTAAGAAATGATGTTGGCAGACTCCTTGGTACGGTGGAACTCCCATTGGGAACTCAGACCAATCATTACGTGAAAATGGAGGCTGTGTTCATAAGTGTTAGATTTTCAATCAGGAAGGGATACTCTAAATTATGGGTTGTTGAACATAATAAATTATCTACGTAGCACCCATCCTCTGAGTTGGAATGTTGATCACCATTATGATAGCGAGATAACTGGCAGCCATAATCTTGTGGAGGAGACCAGATCTCCTATATCAAAGAAGGAAACTCGTTGTAGATTTTTTCTAATGAGGGTGCTGCCAGCTGATTTTTGGTTCAGGGGAAAGGAGGACTGAATTCTTCCGGCAAAGTTAGGAGTTTATTGAGGAATGATGGTGGATGACATGCATACCCATGGTCTAGTACCACCTGGTAATGCTTAGGGTGTTTTTTTTACTCTCTCAAGTCCCTATCCGTGTTATCTGTAGGTTTGGTGCTCTTGTAATCAAGAAGGTGGTGGAGACATGAGGCAACGTGTCGCATTCCTATGGGGACATTCAGAGAAACAAGAAGCTCTGGAATATTCCACGCCATGACAATTTTACTCCATTATTGGAGAGACTACATGGGCATGACCCCAATGTCTCGGCACAATTTGTTTCTTTCAAGAAAAATTGCAAGATCAAGGTTGATATTTGAAGTAGGTGTCTGAGATTCAATTGCTTATATATTGGGACACCGACTATAGGCTGTGTCTTCAAGGAGAAAAGAATTTGAAATGAGCCAAGGATCCAATTTTTAAAGATTATTTAGAGAGAAATTAGTTAAATTGGAGACCTGGGGCTATGAGAGAAAATCCCTCAAGAAAATTTGGGTGAGCGTTGTTGAAGTGATTATGCATTATATGACTCTGGAGGGGAGGTTTACGGCTATTCTTGGTCACCATTTTACTCTCCTCAACCATTTTAAACATGGTTTGTTTATTTCGTTTCCTTTCTTTCTGCTTTCATCTTTAGAGGTCTCTATTTATGCCCATCTGAAGAATAGGAGGGCTCCCCTCCTCCATGAAGGCTTATTTTATTGATTATGTATGCCGCCTTTACTCCTCGGGTTCCACCACTCTCAAGGCAGCGATGGTCATTCTTAAGCATGTGTTGTCCAAGCCCCAAGCCTCCCACTTTGGACAGAGGAGGAGGAAATGAAATTCAGTTGAGACCCTATCTCGCTGGTTGTGGCTACCTTTGAAGACAGAGGAAGGCAAGTAACGGAAGCAACAGCACACACGGCTTGCCCTCTGAGAGCTGAAACATGATGATCTCCCAACTGAGAGGCATTAGTGGGTGACAAGTCAGGCAGGCCGAGGTGTCACTGGATACTAAGGGCCTGGAGGACGTCGCTAAGAGGTTGCCGGCGGTATTAATCAAACATGTCTGAGCACTTAAGAACCCCATCAGACCGTGGATGCTAAGGATTTAGGTGATAAACGGGTGGCTATTGAGGATTCTCTTTATGCACATATGCTTCAAGATGGAGCAGACAAGAAGATTAGGGGGTTTAGCCTGAGTGAGGATGCAGAAGAGGCAAAAAGCTAAACAGAGTTTTGAAGATAAATCTCTTTTTGAGGATTTTCTTATCTTGATGATGACAATAACTCCATGTATGAATTGTTGGATATGGCTAGGGCTAGGGCCACTGGTACCTTTAAGTTTTCTAAGTGGACTCTATAGGAGTTCAATAAGATTAATATTAAAATTAGAGGTCTAAAGGAGAATCTGAAGAATGTTCCCAAGGGTTTGGTTCCTGACATTCTTATTGATAGAATAGTGGACCTTGAAGGTTCCTATCATGACTTCAAATCTCTATGTGAGGAAAAGTTGTATGTTCGGAAGGGTTTTGGCATGAATGTTGATATAAAAAACTAATGTGCTTGTTGCACTTCAGAAGAAACAGTACTCCTTTTGAAGTCTCTTAGGAAAGATTAGTGGGAGAGCTTAGGGGAGGATCGTGTCGGTTTTCCTCGAGCTTTGCGGAGAAAGAGCACGCGATTAAGGAAAAGGTAAAAAAAGTCGCTAAGGATGATACAAAGTTCCGCCGTGCAGTGCCTCAGCTGACCAAAGAGAATCCTTCGCGTCGAAGAGTTCAACCGCCGGATGCGTCAAAAGACATGGGGAAACCTATGTATTGAGGGTGTTAATTGCAGCTTTGGATTAGTGTCTCTGCCTCTTTCTTTGTTGCTTTTTGCTTCCCGGCTGGTGGGGCCTTTACGTTTCAAGGCTTAAAGTCTGGCGGTGTTGTCGGCTGCTACTATTATACTTTTGTTTAGCACCGCTTTTGTTGTGTTTTTACATTAATAAGCGTCGGGTGGTCTTGAAATTATTTTCAAAAATATTCGTGTCTTTGTTATGTAAAGGCCTGGGTCCCTCTCAAAAACCTGGCTCATGCATGACCAAAACACCCAATGTCAAATAACTAAGTAAATATTAACCCAGAAAGTCTGCATACACACATATTAATACATGACACTATTTAGTTTAAGTGAAAAGATATAGTATATGGTAGCTTCAGCAGGCTAAGGTTGATAGGAATGTCTAAGTGAATGTAGCATTTATATAAAAAATAAATATAATAAGTAATAATTGTTATGTGGCTTTTTCCCTAAGAGAAAATAAAACTATGAGATAACCCTTTAGAATTAAAAGGGAGAGAAAAATAAAGGATATTATGATCCTTTGGTTAAAAGATATATTAATAAACAATATGTATAAGAATAATTATTTATTTAAATAATTATTAAATGCAACCTTTGTGAAAGGGTGTGATGGTTTAGAAACCACCCCTTAAGGCTTATATAAAGCATTTGTGTGAGACTTGGAAAAGACATGGAAAATATTCAAGAAGGTATAACATTCAAGGAGAGGAGAAAAAAGAGAGAAACAAAAGAATTTAGAAGGCACAAAAGAGTGAAGGTTAAGGTCATGGGTTGGCATTGAAACATTTGGAGAAGGGGCACACATCATGTGTCCAACTCAAGGTACAATGTACACACAAGAGTGTCCTAGCCAGGGCTGTGTTTATGCTGTCAAGGCAAGTTTGGTTCTATGCAAGAACCGATTCCTTCAGGGATATTTGTGTTGGGAAAATCCTAGACTTGTAGTCATTCCTCTAAGTGTTGAATAGCTACCTCTCCATGATTTTCAAATAAGTCTTGATTACCCTTGATTCAACAATCTTGGGAATACTATTTATATGATTTTGATGTTAATATGATTAATCTATGTGGTAGTATTATTCCATTTATTACATGTTAATTATTCAATTGTCTCATGTTTACAGTTTACATTAATTATTTACATTTATTTTGATAACCTTGTATATTATAAATTATATTAACTCTGATATTTGTTATATTAAATCCACTGCTAATACTTAATAACCATAAGAGGAAAAGTGACATCAAATTTGGTATCAAAGCTTAAAGATCAAGTCTTTCAATCTTTCATTTTTTTTTTACATCAAGTTGTATGACATATGTATTATTTAAATTAAGAAATTATACTTATTTTGGTACAAGTGGTATATGATAGAATTTTCATACTAATCATTTTATTCCTAACATACTCATATAGTATATGATTGTGATTGCCATTTATTTGATTATTAAGTGATGAATGATGTGTATTATTTAATATTTCATAATTAATTTAAAATTATTCCATTACCCTTATAATTATAATATTCTTATAATCTAAATCACAAAACTATTTGAGAACACCTATTCTACAACAAATCTATTAAAATGTAAATAATTTTTATATTAATTTGAAACTATTTATCATTCTAAATATCTAACTACTAAACATAATCTTACCCCTACATATCATGTCCTTCCATATTCCCTAAACTATTTCCTACTTCTCTACATTTCACTAGGCACTCTGGGTAGCTTTATTCTTACCTTCTCCATATACCTTCAACCATTCATTTTTTCCAACGAAGTGTTATTCGACCAAGAAAGGACGTATCATTTAATAATGACTTCCTTAAAATGTACATAATAGTCACAACCTATTCAAATACATTCTTTCATGACTTCAAATAAGTTTATTTCATGACCTGGATGATGGGGCTTGAAACTAAAAAAAGAGTAAATCTTATAGATGTTTGTTTCGACTTGCAAAGATGTCCTTATGTTCCCAAAATTAGCATTTTCTATAGCAGTTAGTGGATGGTGCACAAGTATGGGAAGCATGGCATCAGGCAAATTGACCACCAGCAATTCATTGCCGGAAAATTCACTGCCAACAATTCACCGTGGGAAAATTCACCACCACCAATTCACCGCCACGAAAAATTAATCCCAAACTTTTAATGCGACGAATTTTCTGCGGTGGTGAATTGCTGGTGGTGAATTATCCTTGAGGTGACTTTGTCATGGCAATGAATTTTCCCGTGGTGAATTGTTGACGGTGAATTTTCCGACGGTGAATTGCTGAGTCGGGAAACATTATATATAATCAATTGAATCCCTAAAAGCCCAGTGCAACCATTGTGGCAAACCATTACACAAGATAAAATAAAGCTAGGTGCAACATTATAATGATTGGGTAGCTATTTGTTGACTTATGCAAAAGTTTGAGAAATCACTGAATATCCAAAATGACTGTGAAGCATTTAATCAACCAAGACATGGCCTGAATGAAGTAATGCTTACGGATATGAAATATCACATAGTATTGGAATCCAAGACAAAACACAAATAGAAACCATGGAGCAGCTTGAATGAACCACAACGACAACATGACAAGGAAGGGAAAAGTATTACCCTAAGAATTTGCAGCTTCTGTGATTGAGTTTGACGTGTGGTTATATAGAACCGGCCAGTCTATTTTAAAATAGTCACAATAATATTGAGGAATAGACTAGATTGTGATCACTCTTATCATAACTTGGGCTTCCACCATACTGGACTATAACTTCAAAGTCGAGCATCATAGTCTCCTCGACTTAAACATACAATAATCTCACTTGTAAAGTGACAGATCCTCTATATAGCAATATTGCGTAAATAGTTCATCATCTTATGCATGAATTATGCATATGCAAGAGATAGTAACCTCAAGAACATTACCTTGTAAACATGTTTTGATCATATTTAAATTCATTACAATTGTTAATTTATAGAATCAATGCATTTTGGATAAATAATTGTCTCAAAAATTGTTCTAGTACCATCAAATATCCATTCAGGCACTCTAAAAAGAGTAGCCAAATATCATATTTAGGAATTGTACTTCCTTTCTATGTCGCTAATAGATATGTATTTGTCAAGATTTTGGGGATCACTCATAATACTAAGCTATGACAATGCAAGCAATTTCCAATTTTCTGCTTTTATAGAGATTTTAAGGTTTGTCTATAGCTTTGCATATGTATTAATCAATTTTTTTTCTATAAAATTGTTAGATTGTTCTTCATATCTTAATATTGTATTAAGAATAATTACAAATTATTGATATTTTTTTCTAACAAGAGGTTTATCTATCTTAGAGTATTGGGTTATGGCTCCCTTACGAAACTTAGTCCCTCAGTATAGTATGAGGGTCAATTGTACATATATTCTATATATTGGTTGAGTTAAATTAGGCTTGAGCCTTTGGCTAGGTAATATGATGTTGGGCCATGATTGTTATGTCTTAGGTTTATTGAAAAGGTATTTAATCTATGTATGAGTTATAGGTCGAATTCTTAAGTTGACTCATGTGAATATAATTCTTCTTGTAGGTGTGAGTTCTATAATTTTAAACATGGTTTAAAATAATTGTTGAGTGTTTTCTAATTGTTAGTTTCTTTTATATAAATCTATCATCTAATTTGAAGGGTCCACTGGTTGAATTTGCTAGGAAGAGGCCCCTAATACATAGATTTTTTTTGGATTAAACTTAAAAATGATTTGTATTTATACTCAAGGCTATAAAGTCATCTTGTTGTGCTTAGATACATAATCAAAGAATTTTATGTGTTGTTTGTATCCATTGTATTTTTATATCTATGTTAAGATCTTGATAGTTATAATCCTAAGTGGGATTTTAAAATTAAAACCTTCATTTTTTATGTCTAGCTTTATTTTGTAAACTTGGAAAGTGAATTTCAATGATAGTGATAATATACTCATTCTTTCAAAAAAATCAACATCTAGATTTATTAATCTACTAGGTTATGTTGTGGGACCATAACCCACAGGTCCTAGGATTAATTTATTAAATTGATGAAATGTTATGCTATTAGAATACATTAGCTAAAAATGGTACAATTTTTATATAATAAGGAACTAAAATGTTTCTCTTAGTCTTAGACGTGTGGACATGTCAAATTTTTACAAGGGGAAAAACCACCTCTAAATTTTGAAAATACTCATTGCTCTTTCATGGTTGGAAAATGGTTGTCTATCATTATGCCATATAGGTGGGTTAGATTGACCAAATATATTAAATTTTGATATGATGATGTTCATTTGAAGAGTCTATAGTTTCAACAATATTAAAAGATGTGGTGAGGGCCTTGACTTGTCCTCAAAAGTTATAATTCAATTATAGAGATCCCAAGCCTAATCACATTTTAGAAAATAGTGTCATAGGAAAATTGACAAATATTGAACTACCTTTGTGGATAAAAATGGGAAGTCCAACAAAAGGATTCTGTATGGTTTCTTGGGATCACTACTATAGAGTTTTCTTCTAACGAACCTCCTTCATGAAGAAAAATATAATGGCAAATTTTTTTGAATTCTTTTTGTTGCTTTCTTGTAAAATAACAATGTTTCTATCCATCATTTGGACCTGTCCCAATGGCCTTGTTGAGTCTCACATCATAAGACATGAGTCTATGCAAAACATCATTTTTCTAGTCAAATCATCATTTTAATTAAACCAATATTTTCTTTGGTGTCAACCTGTAGGAAATATCAGACCTAATGTTTCTCTACATGGAAGTACTCAATGCATGATAATAGTTTACTCATTATTAAGATACCTAGAAGTATTACCATGTTTTATTCTATTGTACTTTGTTATTGGAATTTATCAACCCAATAACTTTGTACATGCCACTTATAAAGTATTGTATATGAAAATTGGATACTCGTGTAGTCTGGAATGCATGATTATCATCTTAGAATATATATTAAGTATATAGATTATATATAGTTTCAACGAGGGATCACTACATAGTATGGGATATGCATGTCATTCACCAGGTAAATGTCATGTCAACACATGATAATAATTTTATAAATATAATGTTGAAGTTACATTAGAAAAATTTGATAAAATTAAAAATATGCAATTAAACATATAAAATAGCATTAGTTTCTTCGATTGTGAATTCTTGATATGTATCTATAGTTTCGTCATGGTTTTGATTGGAACGAATGAAACTATTGAAAGTACTTGTTAATTTAAATTGAAAAGAGAGAAATCTATGAATTCAAAAGAAGAAAAGGATGTAGATGAAGTTAAAATTATATATTGAAATATTATGAAAAATAAAGATATTTAATATTAATTTCTTCAATTATTGATTATGCATTTTTTTTGAGTTGTGATGTAGATGCATCTCATGCTATTGAGGATAGCAACCAATTTACAAGGGAGAAATGTTATGTGACTTTTTTCCTAAGAGAAAAGAAAACTATGAGATAACCCTTCAAAATTAAAAGGGAGATAGAAAAATAAAGGATATATTATGATCCTTTAGTTAAAAGAGATATTAATAAATAATATGTATAAAAACTTATTTAAAAGGTGGAAGAAAAATTATTTATTTAAATAATTATTAAATTCACAACCTTTGTAAAAGGTGTGATGGTTTAGAAACCACCCTTTACAACTTATATAAAGCATTTGTGTGTGAGACTTGGAAAAGACATGGAAATTATTTAAGGAGGGAGAACATTCAAGGAGATAAGAGGAAAAAAAGAGAAACACAAGAATTCAAAAGGCACAAAAGAGTGAAGGTTAAGGTCATGGGTTAGGATTGAAACAATTGGAGAAAGGGCACACATCGTCTGTCCAACTTGGGGTACAACGTACACCCGAGAGTGTCTTAGCCAAGGCTATGTTTATGTCGTGAAGGTAGGTTTGGTTCTATGCAAGAATCAGTTCCTCTGTGGGTGTTTGTGCTAGGAAAAGCCTAGACCTGTAGCCATTCCTCTGAGTGTTAGATAGCTACCTCTCCATGATTTTTACATAAGTATTGATGACCCTTGATTCAACAATCTTAGGAATACTATTTATATGATTTTGATGTTAATATGATTAATCTATGTGGTGGTGTTATTCCATTTATTGTGTTAATTATTTAATTGCCCCATGTTTGCAGTTTACATTAATTATTCATATTTATTTTGATAACATTACATATTATAAATTATATTAACTCTAATATTTGTTATATTAAATCCGTTGCTAATACTTAATAACCATAAGAGGAAAAGTGATATCACAATAATAATAAGATCAAAGAGAATTATGATACCAATAATAGAGAAGGAGCATATATGCATATACCATTGTCAAATTAAAATGATAATGATCTATCAGATATAATAATATTTTAAATATTAAAATTGTAATTAATAGTAATATTCATAAGTTGAGATATAAACATTAAGAGAAAATTGATACGAGCAATAATAATATTCCTATCTATAACAGGAAGTATGAGACATCAGAACAATATTAATATTGTGAGAAAATAGTAATGAAATGAAGTATAGTCTCAATAGTGCCTTAAGCATAGGCGTAGCTAGTTTGTTAAGAGTATGAGTGTTTTTCACTTGTTAGTTAAAATTTTCAATCAAACAAAAATTTTCCCCCAAACTCCCGCTAGTTAGTAGTTAAAAAGTCTAGTAAACCTTATGGTAGTGCCTAACTATTCATTGATTTAGGGTATGCACGATGGACTCTACACACCCAACTACATTCACTTCCCACACCCCACTCTCGAGCGACGTGTCAATAATGATGGTGTTTATACATCATCAATTGATGTGTATAGTAGGCTATCATGCATGCATATGGATGACAATTATTAATATTTTATAGCTTGTTTCAAAAAAAATTGTCAGTTGTGTTTTTGCCCTTCGTGCAAAATTTAGGGCATGGCACTATTCACATGATAAGTTTACTTAGGAGTTAATTAAGTCCTAGGTATCATTTCTAGAAGTTAGTTATAATGGGGCCATGTATCATTATTTACTTTTAGTCATTTAGGCATTGAAATGGAGAAAAAAGGGAGAGGGTTAAACCCCTCATTTCCTTTTGATGGAAGGAATTTGAGATTTAAGTGCCCCTCTTTTCCCACAACTTCATTAAGAATCAACCAACAATTGTACATCCAAGATATTTTCAACCTCAATGGTGTGAGTCAATCAAATCTGAATTGTTGGGGGTTCTTTGAGGACAAGGACTGAGAATGATTAGGAATGACTTCAAATAATGAAACTAAATGAATTATATGACCTAATATGCAAATTGTAGGTTCTCAGAAATGTACAAACTATAACCACACTTTA
The DNA here is from genome assembly GCA_007258455.2 of Sequoia sempervirens. Lineage (NCBI taxonomy): Eukaryota > Viridiplantae > Streptophyta > Pinopsida > Cupressales > Cupressaceae > Sequoia > Sequoia sempervirens. The sequence goes on along the minus strand of VDFB02146186.1, from coordinate 1,041 downwards.
CAGGTAGATCTGGGAGGTATCTGAGGGTATTTACTTGTCACCAAAAGCTGATTTTGATGGGTGTAGAAGGACTTGTTCACCCTTGGCCAAATGGGTCCTTGATGTCTTTTTTGAAACTTCTTGAGAATGTAGTCCTATGTCTTCTCTTTGTTCCTATACCCATAAATATTCATCTTCGGATCTGGACCTACAATAAATTTGTAAAAAGAAATTGTTTGTTTTTTTGTTTGTTTGTATGGGTGTTTTCCTTGGTCAAACCCCAGTTTGGTAATTAAACCTTGATAAAAAAAAAAGATAATAAAAAGGGAAGGAAATGATGAATGAACAATTTTTGCAACTCACTACCCTTTAATGGCTTCCTTGAAGGGCTAAAGTCATGCACATCTCTTCAAAGGAATTGGATCTTGCTTTCTTGATTTTCTTGAATTCTTGAATGCTTGAATTCTTGAAGATATACAATGCTTGTTAGCATTCACAAGGCAACATGAACACACATAACTTGGACATGATGTTAGGATCTTGATTGTTGCTATAAATGACTAATAATATTGCTCTTGAATGCTCTTGACAATAATATTTTCTCTTGAATGTTCACCTCTTCCTAGATGATTTAAATTGATAAAAATATGTCTTTATAGGTGTTTATCTAATTTCCCTAAAATTAGATTCTAAAATCCAAAACTTACATTTTGAAATTGGATCATTAAAAGACTACCAAAAACATATTTTAAAATGGGTCCTAGCACATAATGGGGACCCATTCGCCCATGGGAGTAATGGATCCCGAGCTAAATTTCTAGGACACTCATAATCCATGACAATCAAAATATTAAATGCATTTATTTAATGTTGGTTCCCCTTTTAGAAAATCATAAGAATAAGACTTTAGAATGTATAATTTGGGAAATTAGAAGCTTAATTAAGTCTAATAAATTAAGGGAACCAAACATTCTATGAAATTGTAAAGGTGTATAATTTCCTACACTACATTAAGCCCCCACTTTAGTGAGGGTATGAGCTTACACTTAACTCACACTAAAG
>VDFB02146185.1:221534-330540 GCA_007258455.2 Sequoia sempervirens | reverse complement strand
ATACTCAGCGATCTCGTCTGTGAAACGTCTTGTATCTTGAAAGATGGTATGCAATGAAAGCTGAAATTTGATCTGTAAAAACAGCGAACGGGGATAATTTAGATTCAGATTCAAGAAAATTAAAACTCTAGTTGATGAAAAGGAAATGGAAGCTGCATAGATTACCTGGTTTTCCTTGCTTCTGGTCATCTGAGAAAATGAAAGCATGGCTGGGAATCATTGCGTATTCTCTTTTTCTGGAAGAATTGCAAACTGGGTTTCCTATACAAAGGCCTTCTGAAATATTTAGAGCACATGCATAGAAATTTGAAACAATGTAAAAGGAAAGTGATTATACAAACCTGAAAAAAACACCATTCTTTACTGTCGGAAGAGCCGACTGCCGAAACTTTAATGGGAGGGTGCGCGCAGATGCGGATAAGCAGCAGGAGGTCATATTACGGGGCTCTTTTCGTAGATCCAAAACACCCATTTCCCTTCTGATGCACACAAATCTGCTTATAATGTAAGCTTGGACAGTTCAATGAAGCATGCATTAGAAGGGAAATGAGTGTTGCGGATTTTTGGAAAAAAAAAATATATATTAATGTACAATTCTGATCCACTCTTTCTTCCCTGCAAATCGATTTACAGTGCACACAAATCTGCTTAAGATCTATGGAATATGATGATGAAGTATGTTACGAAAGTGTACAATAGCATTGCTTATATAGACAAGGTGTAATAATCAACCTAATGCAAAACATGAAATGACTCAAGTTCCATTATTAAATGACTTAAGATGTACTAGAATTAACTAAAAGTTAGTATAAGATATGATAAGATCTTATCTAAACAACTAAGAATTCTATAAAAATGCCTTATATAGACAAGCTGTAATGATCTATCTAATGCAAAACATTAAAAATGACTCAAGTTCCATTATTAAATGACCTAGGACACTAGAATTGACTAAAAGCTAGTATAAAATATGATAAGATCTTATCTAAACAACTAAGAATTCTATAAATGTGCATAGGACCTAAGTGGACTTAACATTAAATATGACCCACTAATTAACTAGTTAGGTAAATTACCTATTTACACCAACACCCAATATTGTCTTGAGCAAGGCATTTTACATCACTCAACAACTTGCAAATTACATTCAAGAAAAAATCAACTAATGTAGTGTATTGGAATCTATTTATTTTGGAGGTAGTAAGGATATTAAACTATTTGTGGTATATCAGACCTTGGAGGAATGGTCCTCTTAATCTGGAGTGTCTATTTTTAAGAGCGATTTTTTTATTACAAAAATTGTTGGCAGATTATTAATGACTTAACTTTCCCAATCATGGTCTCATTTGGATGGTCAATAAATAATAGTTCACTATATATAATATATTAGAATAATCTATGCAAAAAAAATTTGATAGAATCTAATATGGAAGGAAAGATCTGATATAATGAAATAACTTGCACAATAGAAGAATATAATAGCTTGAATATGCTACAAATAATTGATAATAATATGCCACTTGGAGGGGGAAACCTCTTAATCCACTATGAGGGGGATACAGGTCCATTAATCTTCAATAAGAACACAATACTCAACATGATGATAATAACCTACCTATACCTCATATAGATACCATACTTATGCCTAGGATATCACCCAGGCTGACCTAGATAACCCCATATAATCCTTAGGCCAACCTAAATGACTCAATAACATTATAATAATGATAATGTGACTTAATTAAGAGTTAAGGTAGCCACAAATCGACTACATTTAACACTATACATACTATAGGGGTAGGGGCATATTATATGATTGATTATTGGTTGACTAGTTGAAATCTTTTGTTTACAAGAGTAGAAAAATAGATAAAAGAATGAAATTCCTCAAGAGAGAAAATTATACACATTGCATAAATAATAGACACATTCATACTAGCAACATACCTATCCATGAAAGAAATCATTTTACAAAGAATCATATTCATGGTAGGCCTTGGACTACTTGATATATCTAACTAGAATATGAAACAATTTTAATGTGCCACAATGGTAGGCCTTGCAACAATTATACAATCAATTTTGAATCACAAAGGCCCAAAACACATGAATTTGAAAACACTTTCATTATTTCATCACTTTATTGTGCCAATTCAATAGTGTAATATGATACAATAGAGATTCAAATTGAAAATGTTGGCATGAAAATGCATAGGCTTGAATACAATGTCGAGATTATTAAGTTAACTATGCCAATTACCAGTGAATTCCTATGTCTAACTACCTTTTGCAAATGACAATTTAGATTTAGCATAAAAGCCAAGTATCAACAATAATTATACTAAGCTAAGAAGAAACTCATTGCAACAAACAAAGGGAACCCAATCAAGGTTTCCCGTGTTGTATAGAATCACTACTTAGGATAATTTCCACAACTCTATATATGAAAATTGATGGAGATAAGGTAGGACAATGTGTGAATATAAACCTATGCACGAATAGTGACCTTCCATGTGAAAAATAAATAAATGAGATGCCAAAGGAATAGGGGCACGACACATGCACAAATACTGAAGTAGAGCATGTGCACATCTACCGAATAATACATGTGTAAATTTAAACCATTAATTAGAAAATTAAGGTCGAGTAATGTTACCTACGCTTTGCTTATAAAAATTAATCCTAACTAAGCTAAACTCAAATTTTTTAATACTAAAAAGCATTCATTCGTTATAAAGCTTACATTGATATAATCAAGTTATTCGTGGTAGATGTAGAAGTGAGTTCCTCGTATAATTTTATTAAATTTCTTTGTGAACAATATAAATAAGGTTCATTTTCCCTTAGATGGATAATAACAATTTTCAAGTCTATTTATTACCAAATTTATTATACGTAGAATTATTACTTTTGAACCTTTTAATGCGAGTTAAGTGTTTATGAACTTTACAAAATTTGTATTATTGAAATCATTGGAAAACGTATTGTTTGTTCAGCTTCCTTATCTTCTTCAAAATGATAAGATTTGATCACCGTTTCTATATCTTAAGTTTTGTTTGGTCTCTAGGTTCTTATTGGTGGCGGATTTGTGGGAAAATTTATTTGTTTTTCCTCTTATTATAATCTCTACGACTTATTGTTTATCTTTAAAAAATAAGAAAATTATAATGTGGATTCAATCATTTTGATAATATTTTCACAAAAGCATATTTCGGTAGACCCTTTCCATGGGTACATAAAACTTAGTTCTATGTAAAATTGTCAAGATGATTTTGGGAAGGACCCTACTATTCTTAAGAGTTCTAGACATTTCGAGAGAGAATCTAGACTATGAGTAGTACCAGGGTTTCTGCATTTCTAGGGTGGACCAAATCATCTAATGTTTACTTTGTTGAAATAATTAGTGGTATTTGGGTATACCTTTAGAGGGATTTTAGATCATTAAGGGACACATTCTTCTCGGTCAACCCATGGAATAGATTGGCTTTACAATCATGCTAACAATCAAGGACGAAAATCTTCAAGCATGTAAATCTCTACCTAATTATGCATTACAAAATTAGGTTCCTTTTAGGTGCTCCAATTGAAGTGCTTCTAGCATGTTTTTAAAAAGTGAATGATATTCAATATTTTTCTTATGTGTCTAAATGAATGTAATTGAGCAGCTTTAAATACAAGGACATAACAATAAATCATGCAAGCATGTGTTTAATCGACTCATAAGAGGTAATGAAATAGGTGGGCATTAGCCAATTTTGAATTTGAATTTTACAATATTAAAGGTCAAATCCACAACCAATGGATCTCTCCCACACCTAGAGGATTGGTTGAGGTCAAGGTGGTAGTAATGTCTATGCAAGGAATGAATGTTTGATCATAAAGGGTGCACCAAATGTGGACTGTATGGGAGAGTTTTTTGAATTTTCATGAGACGTACTAACATATGTAAAAATGTGTATAAATAAGGATAGGTGAAGGCTAATCAAATGGAACCAATTTTACACAAGATTGTGTCATTTGTCATTGTGTAAATTTATATTAGCACTCTTTTAAGATGATAAAACTAAATAAAATTAACAAGTATATGTATGTGTATATAGATGTATGCGTCTACATGCACATATGTATATATACATATGCAAATTTTAATACATACATACATACACACATGCACATGCATACATACATACATACATACATACATACATAAATGCTTTGTGATTTTGGGAAAAGAAGAAAATAATGGCTCAATATTGAAATTGACATGATACAAATTGTGGGGGTCTCAAAAATCTGAATAATGGTGTGTAAAGGCTACGATTATTGGTCAACGTAGAGGCAGATGACAGAACTTTAGGATTTTGCAAGAGCGCAGTTTGATCAAAAGATGGATTGGAAAGAGATTTGTATGAGGTAAAATAAAAGAGTGGATTCAAAATTCTTGGGGATTTAGGCGTTTGCTGAAATTTATGTCAATTTAATCCTTCAAGTTGGAACAATAAAGATAAAGATGCTGGAAAAAAATACAGAGACAAACTAAATAGGTTTTTCAACTGAGAAAGAGTAAACGCAACATTCAACATAGAGCATTATACAGAACAAATTTTATATTAGAAACAACATAAAGTTTTATATTATTGCCTTACGAAAAACATAGAGCTGCCAGTGCTGTTTTCTGCCCATACATTCTTCTACTCAAAACAGAGTATCACTTTCTTCATTTTACAAAACAAAGTCCTTTTGCTCAGCTATAGGGGAAGCTTTCGGAATACGCACAATACAAGAAAAGTCTAGATACATACATTTTTTTTAATTGGAATAATCTAGATGCATCAATGAAGAATAGAAGAATGAAGAATAGAAGAAGATGCGGGAATGAGTAAATGCGGTGGATATGGTAGATATGCAATGGTGGCAGGGAAGATTAAAATGTGCACAACAAAAATTCAACGTCACCAACACTCCCCCTTTATCTTCACTACCATGTATGTCTACAATACCAAGTGCTTCTCGGAGATGCTCAAAAACATTCTTTGAAAGCGGCTTTGTAAAGATATCTGCTAGTTGCTCTTCAGACCTGCAAAACTGAAGATGCATGTCACCATTGTTCACCAATTCACAAATAAAATGGTACCTTGTATCAATATGCTTGCTCCATTTATGAAAAACATGAGTTTTAGATAAAGCAATTGTTGGATTATTATCACAGAAAATTTCTGATGGTTCTTCTTATGGATGCTTCAAATCTGAAAGTACTCTTCTCGTCCACACTGACTGGCAAGCTACTAATGTGGCTGCAACATATTTTGCTTCAGCTAATGAGAGTGTCACAATTGGTTGTTTCTTTGATGCCCAAGAGATAGCTCCTGATCCTAGATGAAAGATATACCCTGAAGTGCTTTTTCTATCATCCATGCTACCTCCCCAATCACTATCCATATATCCGATTAGTTTGTAGTCAACTGAAGATGTATACAAAATTCCAAAACTCTTTGTTCCAACTATATACCTTAAAATTCTTTTTCCAGCTTTCCAATGTGATTCTTTTGGTGTGTCCATAAATCTAGAAATGAGACTCACCCCATACATGATATCCGGTCTTGTGGCGGTTAGATACACAAGGTTGCCAACTAATCTTTTGAATAAATTGCATCAACACTAGGACTTTTGTCATCCTTGCTAAGTTTTAAACCCAATGCAATAGGTGTAGGAGCTGGATTTACATTTGTCATCTTAAATCTCTTCAACAAATCATTAGCATACTTGCTTTGATAAATAAAAATGCCTTGGTCATTTTGACTTACCTCTATACCAAGAAAATATCTCATGAGCCCCAAATCAGTCATATCATATTCTCTTTCCATGGCTGCCTTGAATGAGTTAGTTGACATGTTACCTGTGAATATCAAATCATCTACATACAAGCACACTATCAAGATTTCCCCTTCATCATTCACTTTGACATACAAAGTTGGTTCATTGCCACACTTGTTAAACCCATTGTTCACAAAATAAGAATCTATTCTGATGTACCAAGCTCTAGGAGCTTGTTTCAAACCATATAGTTCCTTTTTTAGTTTGTATACCTTATGCTCTTCTCCCAAAACTTCATAACCAGGTGGCTGTTTTATATACACTTCTTCTAAAATGCCATTCAAAAATGCTGATTTAACATCCATTTGGTAAACCTTCCAATTGTTTTGAGCTGCTATAGATAAGACCATTCTAATGGTATCCAATCTTGCCACGGGTGCGAATGTTTCATTGTAGTCTACGCCCGGTTGTTGTGTGAAGCCTTTAGCTACAAGTCTTGCCGTGTGTTTCTCTACTTTTCCATCAACGTTATACTTTTTCTTGTAAATCCACTTAACTCCAATCACATCCTTGCCTTTAGGAAGCTCTACTAGATCCCAAGTTTGATTCTTTTCAATTGATTGAATTTCATCATCCATGATTGCAATCCAATTGTCATTCTTAATTGCATCTTCAAAATAAATTCGATCAGCTTGTGTTAAAAATGCAAAATTAGAGCATAAATCATCATTTTTAGCCTCTTGTATTTCATTATATATCTCCCTTAGACTTCGTGTCTTCTTTGAAGTGTTTATTGATCTTGATCTTAGTGATGCAAGTGTTGGATTAGAGGACTCACTGCTGTTATTACTTGCTGGAGTAGTTAGATTTGGAGTGGTAGGTTCCCTAGAAGGTGTTGTAGAAATATTTTCTTGTGTAGTAGGTACAACCTCAGTTTCATTTTCTTCATTTTCTTGTGGAACACTAGTTGCAACTGTAGTTGTTTTGTCTATGTTGCCATCCCATGCTTCTTCTTCAACGAACTCAACATCACGACTTATTATCAGCTTCTTTGTGATAGGATTGTATAGCTTATATGCCTTGGATTGCTCACTATATCCCACAAATATACACTTCTCTCCTCTATCATCTAGTTTCTTTCTCAACTCTTGAGGTATCAATGAGTATGCTACACATCCAAAGACTCTCAAATGTGCAATGCTATGCTTCCTTTTGCTCCAAGCTTCTTCTAGTGTTTTATTTATCACAACCTTTGTTGGACATCTATTTAATATGTATACTGAACATGCAACTGCTTCAGCCCAATACTCATTTGGTAGATGTTTTGCTTTTATCATACTTCGTGCCATTTCCATGATTGTTCTATTTTTTCTCTCAGCTACTCCATTTTTTGAGGAGTATACCTTGCTATAAATTGTTTCTTTATGCCATTTTCTTTGCAAAAATTCTGAAAATCATTTGATATGTACTCTCCACCTTGATCGGTTCTCAATGTTTTGATATAGTATCCACTTTCTTTCTCAACTTTTTCCTTGAACTCCTTAAAAACCCCAAATGCATCTGATTTATATTTCAAGAAATAAACCCACACTTTTCTACTGAAATCATCAATAAATGTCAAGAAATAAAGCTTCCCACTTATGGATGGTGTTTGCAGGTAGGTCCACAAAGGTTTGAATGCACTATCTTAAGTGGCTCTATTGGTGCCAGTCCATATACCATTCTTTTCTTGTGCAACAGTTGTAATCCTTTGAAGTTTAAATGCCCAATTCTTAAATGCCATAGCCAAGATTCATTTTTGTATGAAGCTTTGAAAGCTAACTCAACAACCTTTTGCAATCCTTGTGGCTCTAAGAATAATTCACTTTGGATTCTAAGAGGAAACATCCTATTTTTTGTCATCTCAACTTTTGCAATCAGCCTATTGCTTGGTTTCTTATCTAGAATCACACATTCACCATTTTCAAAGTATATTCTATATCCTTTTTGTACAAGTTTCCCAATGCTTATGAGATTGTGTTGCAATCCAAGAACATAGTATACATTGGAAATATGCTTCTCCTCACCTTGCTTAGTTTTTATGTTAATTGACCCTTTTTGCCCATGACTGAAACTCGTTGATCATTCCCTAATTTTACTTCTGATTTTTCTAAATCATCCATTGTTGCAAACATCTCCTTACTACCACTCATATGATTACTACAACCACTATCTAAGAACCATATTTCTTTGGAGCTCTCTTGTGCTACATTGCATGTTATCAATATGGTATTTTGTTCGCTAGTGTTGTGCTGATTTTCATTTGTAAAATGTGCCTTTTGCTTGTTCATGTCATATTGCCTCTTTCTACATTTGAATGCATAATGCCCAAATTTATTGCTATAATGACACTGGATGTTTGGATTTATCATACCTTTCTCCTTGATGATGACTATGAGAATGGCTGCTCCCCCTTCCTCTTGTTGATGTAGAATGGGTATGTGGGATTGATGTTGGTCTTCTACTCTCAAATTGTGTATTTTCGCTTCCTCCTCTTGGTGTAAAATGCCATCTGGCTCTATTGTAATTCGATCTTCCTCTTGTTCTACCAAATAAAAGATGGGTCTTGAATGCATTCTCCAATGATGATGACCCTGATCAATTTAATCTTTGCTCATGTACTAAGAGTGATCCCATTAATTCATCCACTGACAACTGAGTAAGATCTTTGGCCTCCAAAATGGCTACTACTACTGGATCAAACTTTGTAGATAAGCTTCTAAGTAATTTCTCCACAATCTTTTGATCTTCAATGGTGTCCCCATAGGATCTCATCTGATTTACTATTGACATTTCATGAATGAAGAATGAATCTATTGAATATGAATCTTTCATTTGCAGGTTTTCAAAATCCCTTCTAAGAATTTGTAATTTTGCTATTTTCACCTTGTCTATGCCTTGGTAAGCTATTTGCAAACTTTCCCATGCTTATTTTGATCTTGTAGCAGCTGAAACTTTTGGAAAGATTGATTCGTCCATTGCCTGTTGAATGATAAACAATGCCTTAGCATCCTTCTTCTTGTTTTCCTTCAACAAATCCTTCTCAGCCTGTGAAAGTGTCTGATATGCTTGTTGGTTTGTTGGTTCAAGAAACCCATTTTCAACCAAATCCCAAACATCTTGCTCGAGCAAAACAGGGTTTTCATTTTTATGCTCCAATATTCATAATTTTTTCCATTAAAAATTGGAATTTGTGGTTGTGCTATACTTCCACTTGTTGCTGCCATAATTTTTAAAATAAATTTTTTGCCTCTGTATTGCTATTCCTCTGTTTCTTTTCAATCTCTTCAATCTTGCAAACCCTTGCTTTATGTGTGATGGCTGCAACCTTCAATATATATAATTTTTGCAATCTACCAATAGCTACAATCTATCTAATAGCTTCAACAAAACTATTGTTTTAATCTCTATTAACATCTACATTCAAGGGCCATCTACAGTCAACGGGATCTACACTCTTTCCTGGGCGGCACATTCACTTCTGCAAGTCTTCTTTGATTCAATCTTCAACCTTGCTGTTTACAATCTCCTTTCCCACTTCAATCCATCCAAGCTTTGCTCTGGTCAGTAGCTCTGATACCACTTTGCTGGATAAATATATAGAGACAAACTAAATAGGGTTTTCAACTGAGAAAGAGTAAACACAACATTCAACATAGAGCATTATACAAAACAAAGTTTATATTAGAAACAACATAAAGTTTTATATTATTACCTTATGAAAAATAGAGAGCTGTCAGTGCTCTTTTCTTCCCATACATTCTTCTACTCAAAACAAAGTATCACTTTCTTCATTTTACAAAACAAAGTCCTTTTGCTCGGCTACGGGGGAAGCTTCCAGAATATGCAGAAATACAAGAAAAGTCTAGATACATACATTTTTTTTAATTGGAATAATCTAGATGCATCGATGAAGAATAGAAGAAGAGGCGGGAATGAGTAAATGTGGTGGATATGCTAGATATGCAATGGTGGCAGGGAAGATTAAAATGTGTACAACAAAAAGTCCACGTCACCAACAAAAGACTTTATTTTATAGAATGGATCATGAGATTAGACAATTCTACACATGTTACATTCAATAATAAAGTTTCATTTTTTATCCTCTTTCCTGCTCTTCTAGAGATGCCCTATGTTGGATTCAACTTTATAATATGATGAAATTCAACAAAATTTTGGATTATATTGATTGAATTGATCAAGATTTGATCTATTGAAACTCTCGTACCTGTGACCAAATTAAGGTGGCCTTGACACATGATGATGAGATCCCAAAGAAAATTACTTTGTCAACTTCCCTTGGTGAGTGGTGTCAACAAGTGGGGGTCGAGGAGCCAATTTTTTCTTTTTCTTTTTTGTTCTTTATTGTAGAGGTCAAAATCATTTGGATATATCAATGAGTCTTTCCTGGGATCAGATGTTACTTAGCATAAGGTTAGTGGGGAAAGTCTAAAGGAGAACCAACTGAGCAGAGTAGATGATGAGTCACATTATGGTAAATCAGCAGCCATAAGGGAAACCAGTGAATCGTCCCCCCAAAAGTAAATTAGGAGTATGGGCATGAAAGACAAATTGGATTTGGAAATGGGACAAAATTTGCATTTTGACATGGCGCACACAAGCAGCCTCAATATCTATTGGAATCCCTAAGTAAGTGCATGGAAGTCTACCTTCCTTAAAACCTAATAAACTTAGTATTTGATTTTGGACTCTTGTTTTGACATGAAAAAAGAAAATCTATGACTTCTCTTTATTGACTACTTGTCCCGAGGCCTTAGCATAAATTGATAGCAACCTTTCCATCTGTAAGGCCTCTCCTCTACAACCTTTCCCAAAGAGAATTGTATCATCTGCAAACTGCTGATGTGTGATTGGCTGAACCAAAGATGTCACCTCCACTCCACTGATAGAACTAGATCTTTGAAGGTTGCATAACTTCCTACCAAGAGCTTCAACCATGATGATGAAAAGGAAGGGAGAAAGTGGGTCTCCTTGCCTGATACCTCTTGAACTTTCAAAAAAACCACATGGATTCCCATTGATCAGGATGGATAATTTTGGGGTAGAAATGCAATAAAATAATAGGTTTATCCATGATTTGCAAAACCCAAACCCTTCCATACATTTGGATAAAAATATCCAGTCAACTTTATCATATGCCTTTTTGATGTCTAGTTTTAGGATCATACTTGGTTGCTTATTTTTTTGAATAGAATGAATTGCTTCTTGAGCAATTATCACTCCATCAAAGATGGATCTTCCCGGAACAAAGCATGTTTGTTCTTCTCCTATAATTTTTGGCAATGTCAATTTCAATCTGTTTGCAAGAGTCTTTGTTAGTACCTTATATATTGTGTTGCAAAGTGATATTGGTCTAAATTCATCTAGACAGTGTGCTTTATCTTTGTTAGGAATTAAAACAATGAAAGTGTTGTTGATTTCTCTCAAAAATATTCCTGATGATCTTGATGTTTCTAATGCTTCAGTCATTTCTGAGCCCAAAATTGGCCAACACTTCTGGAAAAAACCTGCTGGGAATCCATCCGGGCTTGGGGCCTTGTTTGGATGGAGCTGATTTAGTGCTTTCAGTATCTCTTCCTCCGTAAATTTTTCCATTAACATCTGATTATCTTCCTCTGAAATCAGCCTAGGGATAACTTCTAGCATCACTTGTTGAGCTGCAAGATGTGAGCCTTCATGATTGTTAAGAAGATTTGAATAAAATTGAATTATCTCTTTTTGCATCTCAGATTGATCATCTAAGGTTTTCCCATTAACATCATTGATTTTGTGGATTCTATTAGTGCTTCTCCTTTGTTTTGTACTGTTATGGAAGAACTTTGTGTTCTTATCCCCTTCTTCCAACCAAATCTCTCTTGATTTCTGCCTCCAAAAAATCTCTTCTTTGGCCAAAATGTCTTCATAATCCCTCAAAAGCTCCTTTTCCCTACAAAACATCTCTGAGTTCATGCCTTGTTGGATGACTTGTTCATTGAGGTCTTTAATGTTATTCTCTATTGAGCTTTTTGAATAAAAAATATTTTTAAAGTGATATTTGTTCCAACAAAGAAGGTTTTTTTCAATTTTCTTCAATTTGGTCATAAAGAAAAAAAGTTTAGACCCTTCAACATGACATTCCTTCCACCATTGTTCAATACATTTCACAAACTCTTCATCTTTCATCCACATATTCTCAAATTTGAATGGGCATAGCAATGGTTTGATTTCTCCCAGAATTTCTAGCTGGATAGGATAATGATCCGAACCTGATGTTGGAGAAATGGAAGCTTTGAAATCAAACGGGAAGGTGGTTAAATCTCCTTTATAAAAGAACCTATCTAATTTTTCAGCTATGTTACTAAATCCCATTCTTCTGTTGTTCCATGTGAAGGTTCCATTCTCCAACTCAATTTCTAAGAGATTTTCTTTTAGCACCCAGTTTTTGAAGTCTGTCTGAGGCTGAGATTCTCTTTGTAACCCCCCACTTTTCTCCAAAAGATGAACAATGGCATTAAAGTCTCCTCCAATAATGTAGTTCTTTTTTGCCCAAATCCTAAATCTGCTGCTGATCTCTTCCCATACTTCCAATTTCTTCTTTGTGGGGATTGGACCATAAACATTTAAAATAGAGAATTTCAAGTTAGAGTTTAGACTTCTTATTGTTCCACCAATCCAATTGGTACTACCTTCCAGTTTGATAAAATCAACTCTTCTTGGATTCCACATAATTGCCAACCCACCCGAGGATCCAATAGCCTCTTCAAATTCCATATCCCAACTTCCTATTGATCTATTAAATTTTACCATTTGATCAACACTCATTTTTGTTTCCTGCATCATGACAATATCAGCTTTGAAGGAAAAAATGCAACGTTTGATCAAATGTTGCTTGTTAGGAGCATTTAAGCCCCTAACATTCCACAATATAACCTTCATTTCTCTTTGGGAAGGAACTTCCCCTTCCCTACATGCATATAGTCTGTGATTTTGGTTTGATCTGATTCCTCCCCTTCTTTGGACCTTAAAAAAGCTGAGGATTTACGCCCTTTTCCTTTCTTGTACTTTTCCCCACAATCTGGAAGCTTCTTATTTGATATTGATCTTTCAATCCCCAAGCTAAAGTTAAGCACTTCGGACTTACTTGGAGATAGAGAAGGTGTCTCTGATTCTTCTAGTTGATCATATCCATTCAAATTGGAACATGACTTCTCCTTATCCAAAGCCTCTAAGAGTGGCAATCCTTCCAAGTCCTCAAACCTTTCCTCTTCCTCTAGGAAATCTGAATCCAAGAGTCTGCGTACAAAGGAAAGCTTACTCTTCTCTTTCTCATTATCCTTTTCTAAAAACGTGTTGTTCTCTACCATTCCAAAGAGCTCATATACTGCCTTAAGTCTAGGTGAGAGAGGTGGGCTTTGGGCTTTCTCCTCTGAATTTTTGATCAACATATTCTCTTCCCCTAGCCTTCCATTACTATTTTTCCAATTTTTATTAGTAAGTGGAAATAACCCCCCCTTGATATCCTCCACTAAAGTGTTGTTGTCCACTAATCCAAGCTCTTTTAAGTTTGGTGGCTTCTGATTGCTGATCTCCTTAGAAGGATAATATTCCAATTTGGATTCGTTACCTTTATTCTCCCCCCCAATTGACCCTGCAATTTTCCTTGTTCTCAACTACTTATGGTTGTCTTTAAAAGGTGCAGAATGAGATCTTGATTCCATTTCTTTCTCCATTAGTCTTGTCGACTTCCTGCAACCGATATTGAGGCTGCTTGTGTGCGCCATGTCAAAATGCAAATTTTGTCCCATTTCCAAATCCAATTTGCTTTCATGCCCATACTCCTAATTTTCTTTTGGGGGGATGATTCACTGGTTTCCCTTATGGTTGCTGATTTACCATAATGTGACTCATCATCTACTTTGCTCAGTTGGTTCTCCTTTAGACTTTCCCCACTAACCTTATGCTGAGTATCAAAAATCAGTTATGGTAGAATAAGGCTCTTGGGGCTAAGCTATTCTGGAAAATACACAAGGAACAACACCTCAAATGGGTTAGGATCATTAGAAGCAAATACCTCACTAACTTAAATAGTGAAGAGGCATTAAGAGTCACAAATTTTCCTAGGGGGTCCCGTATTTGGAACTTTATTGCTAAATCTAGTGATATTATTCTTAATCATATATCATGGAATGTAAAGGATGGGAATAAAGCATTATTTTGGAATGACTCATGGGGAGGTTACCCTATTATTAGTAATTTGATGGACACAGACAGAATTAACCAAATTTGTTCAGAAAAATGGGGTATTCATGTAAGTGACTACATTATTTTATCAGACAATAACCAAGCTTGCAAATGGGAGTGGAAACAATTTGAAGACCTTGACATTCCATTGGTGGAGATTAATAACCTTTGACAAGTATTAAATGACAGATTTATTTTGTTTAAACAGGGAGGGGACGAGATTATTTGGAATGGATCAAAATCAGGCTGGTATAATGTGTGGGATGGCTATAAAATAGCATCTGGGCAGCAAGAAAGAACCAAAACCCAGTTACCTATTCAATTATGCTGGAATAGAGTGTGCGTGCCAAAGGCTGACATCTTCACATGGGCGGCTTTGCAAGGTAGAATTTTGAGAGCATATTGGTTTAAAAGAATTGGATATCAGGGCCCTTCAAGATGCTCACTATGTTACAATAGTGAGGAGAATGTCAACCATTTGCTTCTAACATGCCCCTTTTCCCTTGAATGCTGGCAATGGCTTTGTGCTAAACTTGGTTGGATATCAGCATTGCCAAATGATATATTCGCACTATTCAAATCTTGGCCAATTCTTTTTAGGGACAGCTTGTGTGGAAATCTTTGGATCATTTCTCCTTCAATTTTGATATGGGAACTATGGAAGGAGAGAAATAGGAGAGTATTCCAAGGGAAATCCATGGAGATAGAAATGCTTATGATTAAGATTGAAGTTGTCATTATGGAAACAATGAACTCAAGAATTCATGCCCAAAGCAAAAAAACAAAATCTTATATAGGCTGGGATGATAGTATGTTCAAGAATTGGTTTGGTCTAGAAACTCCTCAAGTTATTGGGAAAGGGTGTCAAGTCAGCAAACAAAATAGAGCAAATTGTAAATGGAGACCTCCAAATATTGGATGGTTCAAACTAAATTTTGATGGAGCGTCTAGAGGGAATCCAGGTCCATCAGGAGCAGGTGGTGTGATTCACTCTTGGCAGGGAAAAACTATTGCAAGATATTCAAAACCATTGGAGATTGATACAAACAACATGGCATAATTTAAGACTCTAGTATTAGGGCTATCCCTTTGCATAGAGTTTAACTTGGCAAAGGTAGAAATTGAAGGGGATTCGGCTATTGTGGTAAATGCGTTAACAACTAAGAAAGTGTTGAGTTGGAAATTACAATCTTTACTAGATTCAGCAATAAACCTGATGGATAAGTTTGAAAATGTAACGATTAACCATATTTATAGAGAAGGAAATACAATGGAAGATGCATTGGCAAATATGGGAGCTGATGGAACGATACTTAAACAGATAACTCCATGAGGAGCAAGGCTTTATGTGGCTAAGGCTTTTAAGGACATCCGAGAGGAAGAGGAGAGAGTCATTTATGATTCTAAGAGTGGAGAGTCAAGTAAGAAGGAAGTGAAGGAAACAAGGGCTTCTACAAACACCATTTGCAAAGAGGTCCACATTGCAGAATTGGTTTCACTCTGTATGTATTTTTTCAATGAAAAAATGCATTGCTCACGTGGTGCCCTCATCTGGCTTTATAATGGAGACCACGTTCCAAATTTCTTCAAAAATCAGGGAGTGCTGAAAGGTTTCCACGGAATGACAGTCAAAGTGTGCTGGAAGGTTGTCACAGAAAGTCAGTCAGTGAGTGCTGGAAGGTTGCCATAGAAATAGTCAAATGGTGCTGGAAGGTTGTCGCTGAAAGTTAGTCAGTTCCATGATCAGCTTGACTCACACTGGTCTGTGGTTGAAGTTGTTGTTTAGTATTTGAACTCCCATTTAGTTCATCGATTCTATCTACAAAGAGTTGATCAGGAGGCTCATCAGTATTGTTGAAATTGCTTAATACACTATGGGGTTCATCTTCCCCGTACATGTGCTGAGAAACTGTTTGCATTGAAGGAAAGGCAGAAGTGTATTGAGGAATAACTTTATTTCTTGTCATGGCTGCTTTAAAAATGCCTTCCCTGCTGTCATCTTGCAGATTCAAATGGTCCATGGTCCTTGTATACAATGTTACTGGTTTATTCCCAGCATCGTGATGCTTTCTCTGTTGCATAATGGCTTCAATTGACAAAGGCGCGGCAGAGGATGAGGTTGATGCACCATCTTCACAAGAGCAGGTCACCCGTTGTGATTCAACATTAACTATACCTGTGTTGTTCCTCCTCTTCTTCTTTACATGATCCATGATTGCTTAGCTGATTTTGCGGGTTGAAGATAGTTTGGTCACACTTCCAATGCATTTGAGGCCTGAGGGTTGCTCATTTTCTAGGCAGTGAGGGCAAGTAGATCTAATTTCGAGGGGGTTATTTATTGGGTAAATTGATCCATTTGCATAAATTATCGGTTCATTTTGTGTTGAGTTCAAGAATTTATGTTTTTCTAATTATTTTCCTCATTATTTGGGTTGGATAGAGCTTCAAAGGAAATATTTACAAGGGTTTAGGTGAGTTTTATGTTGGGCATATGCAAATCATTCAATCTAGACTATTCTGAGTCAAACTTGATCTTGCCATTATGTCCATAAGACCTAAAAACCTAGAATGCTTATATCAAATTATCGAAATTGAAGTAATTGACTATATAGGTCTATTTTTAAATTTAAAATACACATTTTCTTTGTAATTTTAAAAAGAAAAAATTTAAAATAAAAATAATAAAAAAGTCTATGCAGTGTATTTTTTAAAGTGTTTGTAATGTTTCATGTAAGGGGGTAGCATGTACCCTACCACATGGCAAGGTACTACTCATGTATCATGTTTAGTGGTGCAAGCCCCCGACCTCCTAGGCTTAATAACTAGCAACTACATCTTTTAAATTTTGGTAGGTGCATTAATACCATAATAACAACATTGTTCACATCTCTAGTTGCCTCATAAACACCATAGCACCATCACTCTAAGACCACCTCTATCAATGCCTTTACGCATTACACCACCATTGCTCTACTTGGGAGCCTCCATCACCCAACCAGCTTTCTGGGTAATGCCACTAGATAGTTGCTCAGTTTGGAGGATAACTTTACAAAGCCTTATCTTAAAACTAGCTATTATAAGACCAAAAATGCTCAACTTGCACAATTCCATAAACTGAACTTATGATTACTTGATTCTTTCAACTCATTTACCATTTGATGCTTTCTCCAAAAAATAACAAACATGCCAATGCTATGGCTAGTGTTACCTCACATATGAGCACAAATGATAGTACATTGCTTATTAATAAATTATAGTAACTAGTTATACAAAACACTTCTTTATTGATTTGTGCTATCTATTGACCAATGAAGAGCAATTTTTTCACAATATGTGTACTTATCTTGATACTGAAATTTGATACTATGTGATAAAATCTTTATTGGTTTGTGCTATCTAGTGATGAACGAGGAGCAATATCAATTTATGTCTGGACATCTTAATACTCCAGCATAAAAACTTACGAATTTTTTTTTTAACTCACAGTATTATGATCAACAGTCATTCAACCTAAATAAAGAACAAATGCAATCGAGGAACAAAAATATATTCATATATTCCACACTAAATCCAATATAAACTTCAACAACTCAATAACAGATTTTCAATTTAATTTACAAATTCCACAGATTTCAAAGCATAATAACATGCTCTCTACCATTCCAGAAAGAAAGAAGAAGAATGATCTTTAGTAAGTAGAGCAAGATTTCAATCTTCTTCTTTCACAAATTTTCCTCTAACTACTAAAATAGCAATGCGAGATTACAGTTCCTTCTTTCTGTCTTTTGAATGCAATATCTTAATTCTTTCTCCATGCGATCTTCGCTCTCAGAGAAATACTCAGCGATCTCGTCTGTGAAACGTCTTGTATCTTGAAAGATGGTATGCAATGAAAGCTGAAATTTGATCTGTAAAAACAGCGAACGGGGATAATTTAGATTCAGATTCAAGAAAATTAAAACTCTAGTTGATGAAAAGGAAATGGAACCTGCATAGATTACCTGGTTTTCCTTGCTTCTGGTCATCTGAGAAAATGAAAGCATGGCTGGGAATCATTGCGTATTCTCTTTTTCTGGAAGAATTGCAAACTGGGTTTCCTATACAAAGGCCTTCTGAAATATTTAGAGCACATGCATAGAAATTTGAAACAATGTAAAAGGAAAGTGATTATACAAACCTGAAAAAAACACCATTCTTTACTGTCGGAAGAGCCCACTGCCGAAACTTTAATGGGAGGGTGCGCGCAGATGCGGATAAGCAGCAGGAGGTCATATTACGGGGCTCTTTTCGTAGATCCAAAACACCCATTTCCCTTCTGATGCACACAAATCTGCTTATAATGTAAGCTTGGACAGTTCAATGAAGCATGCATTAGAAGGGAAATGAGTGTTGCGGATTTTTGAAAAACATATATATATATAATGTACAATTCTGATCCACTCTTTCTTCCCTGCAAATCGATTTACAGTGCACACAAATCTGCTTAAGATCTATGGAATATGATGATGAAGTATGTTACGAAAGTGTACAATAGCATTGCTTATATAGACAAGGTGTAATAATCAACCTAATGCAAAACATGAAATGACTCAAGTTCCATTATTAAATGACTTAAGATGTACTAGAATTAACTAAAAGTTAGTATAAGATATGATAAGATCTTATCTAAACAACTAAGAATTCTATAAAAATGCCTTATATAGACAAGCTGTAATGATCTATCTAATGCAAAACATTAAAAATGACTCAAGTTCCATTATTAAATGACCTAGGACACTAGAATTAACTAAAAGTTAGTATAAAATATGATAAGATCTTATCTAAACAACTAAGAATTCTATAAATGTGCATAGGACCTAAGTGGACTTAACATTAAATAAGACCCACTAATTAACTAGTTAGGTAAATTACCTATTTACACCAACACCCAATATTGTCTTGAGCAAGGCATTTTACATCACTCAACAACTTGCAAATTACATTCAAGAAAAAATCAACTAATGTAGTGTATTGGAATCTATTTATTTTGGAGGTAGTAAGGATATTAAACTATTTGTGGTATATCAGACCTTGGAGGAATGGTCCTCTTAATCTGGAGTGTCTATTTTTAAGAGCGATTTTTTTATTACAAAAATTGTTGGCAGATTATTAATGACTTAACTTTCCCAATCATGGTCTCATTTGGATGGTCAATAAATAATAGTTCACTATATATAATATATTAGAATAATCTATGCAAAAAAAATTGATAGAATCTAATATGGAAGGAAAGATCTGATATAATGAAATAACTTGCACAATAGAAGAATATAATAGCTTGAATATGCTACAAATAATTGATAATAATATGCCACTTGGAGGGGGAAACCTCTTAATCCACTATGAGGGGGATACAGGTCCAATAATCTTCAATAAGAACACAATACTCAACATGATGATAATAACCTACCTATACCTCATATAGATACCATACTTATGCCTAGGATATCACCCAGGCTGACCTAGATAACCCCATATAAGCCTTAGGCCGACCTAAATGACTCAATAACATTATAATAATGATAATGTGACTTAATTAAGAGTTAAGGTAGCCACAAATCGACTACATTTAACACTATACATACTATAGGGGTAGGGGCATATTATATGATTGATTATTGGTTGACTAGTTGAAATCTTTTGTTTACAAGAGTAGAAAAATAGGTAAAAGAATGAAATTCCTCAAGAGAGAAAATTATACACATTGCATAAATAATAGACACATTCATACTAGCAACATACCTATCCATGAAAGAAATCATTTTATAAAGAATCATATTCATGGTAGGCCTTGGACTACTTGATATATCTAACTAGAATATGAAACAATTTTAATGTGCCACAATGGTAGGCCTTGCAACAATGATACAATCAATTTTGAATCACAAAGGCCCAAAACACATGAATTTGAAAACACTTTCATTATTTCATCACTTTATTGTGCCAATTCAATAGTGTAATATGATACAATAGAGATTCAAATTGAAAATGTTGGCATGAAAATGCATAGGCTTGAATACAATGTCGAGATTATTAATTTAACTATGCCAATTACCAGGGAATTCCTATGTCTAACTACCTTTTGCAAATGACAATTTAGATTTAGCATAAAAGCCAAGTATCAACAATAATTATACTAAGCTAAGAAGAAACTCATTGCAACAAACAAAGGGAACCCAATCAAGGTTTCCCGTGTTGTATAGAATCACTACTTAGGATAATTTCCACAACTCTATATATGAAAATTGATGGAGATAAGGTAGGACAATGTGTGAATATAAACCTATGCACGAATAGTGACCTTCCATGTGAAAAATAAATAAATGAGATGCCAAAGGAATAGGGGCACGACACATGCACAAATACTGAAGTAGAGCATGTGCACATCTACCGAATAATACATGTGTAAATTTAAACCATTAATTAGAAAATTAAGGTCGAGTAATGTTACCTACGCTTTGCTTATAAAAATTAATCCTAACTAAGCTAAACTCAAATTTTTTAATACTAAAAAGCATTCATTCGTTATAAAGCTTACATTGATATAATCAAGTTATTCGTGGTAGATGTAGAAGTGAGTTCCTCGTATAATTTTATTAAATTTCTTTGTGAACAATATAAATAAGGTTCATTTTCCCTTAGATGGATAATAACAATTTTCAAGTCTATTTATTACCAAATTTATTATACGTAGAATTATTACTTTTGAACCTTTTAATGCGAGTTAAGTGTTTATGAACTTTACAAAATTTGTATTATTGAAATCATTGGAAAAAGTATTGTTTGTTCAGCTTCCTTATCTTCTTCAAAATGATAAGATTTGATCACCGTTTCTATATCTTAAGTTTTGTTTGGTCTCTAGGTTCTTATTGGTGGCGGATTTGTGGGAAAATTTATTTGTTTTTCCTCTTATTATAATCTCTACGACTTATTGTTTATCTTTAAAAAATAAGAAAATTATAATGTGGATTCAATCATTTTGATAATATTTTCACAAAAACATATTTCGGTAGACCCTTTCCATGGGTACATAAAACTTAGTTCTATGTAAAATTGTCAAGATGATTTTGGGAAGGACCCTACTATTCTTAAGAGTTCTAGACATTTCGAGAGAGAATCTAGACTATGAGTAGTACCAGGGTTTCTGCATTTCTAGGGTGGACCAAATCATCTAATGTTTACTTTGTTGAAATAATTAGTGGTATTTGGGTATACCTTTAGAGGGATTTTAGATCATTAAGGGACACATTCTTCTCGGTCAACCCATGGAATAGATTGGCTTTACAATCATGCTAACAATCAAGGACGAAAATCTTCAAGCATGTAAATCTCTACCTAATTATGCATTACAAAATTAGGTTCCTTTTAGGTGCTCCAATTGAAGTGCTTCTAGCATGTTTTTAAAAAGTGAATGATATTCAATATTTTTCTTATGTGTCTAAATGAATGTAATTGAGCAGCTTTAAATACAAGGACATAACAATAAATCATGCAAGCATGTGTTTAATCGACTCATAAGAGGTAATGAAATAGGTGGGCATTAGCCAATTTTGAATTTGAATTTTACAATATTAAAGGTCAAATCCACAACCAATGGATCTCTCCCACACCTAGAGGATTGGTTGAGGTCAAGGTGGTAGTAATGTCTATGCAAGGAATGAATGTTTGATCATAAAGGGTGCACCAAATGTGGACTGTATGGGAGAGTTTGTTGAATTTTCATGAGATGTACTAACATATGTAAAAATGTGTATAAATAAGGATAGGTGAAGGCTAATCAAATGGACCCAATTTTACACAAGATTGTGTCATTTGTCATTGTGTAAATTTATATTAGCACTCTTTTAAGATGATAAAACTAAATAAAATTAACAAGTATATGTATGTGTATATATATGTATGCGTCTACATGCACATATGTATATATACATATGCAAATTTTAATACATACATACATACACACATGCACATGCATACATACATACATACATACATACATACATACATACATACATAAATGCTTTGTGATTTTGGGAAAATAAGAAAATAATGGCTCAATATTGAAATTGACATGATACAAATTGTGGGGGTCTCAAAAATCTGAATAATGGTGTGTAAAGGCTACGAGTATTGGTCAACGTAGAGGCAGATGCCAGCTTAGGATTTTGCAAGAGCGCAGTTTGATCAAAAGATGGATTGGAAAGAGATTTGTATGAGGTAAAATAAAAGAGTGGATTCAAAATTCTTGGGGATTTAGGCGTTTGTTGAAATTTATGTCAATTTAATCCTTCAAGTTGGAGAACAACAAAGATAAAGACTTTATTTTATAGAATGGATCATGAGATTAGACAATTCTACGCATCACATTCAATAATAAAGTTTCATTTTTTATCCTCTTTCCTGCTCTTCTAGAGATGCCCTATGTTGGATTCAACTTTATAATATGATGAAATTCAACAAAATTTTGGATTATATTGATTGAATTGATCAAGATTTGATCTATTGAAACTCTCGTACCTGTGACCATATTAAGGTGGCCTTGACACATGATGATGAGATCCCAAAGAAAATTACTTTGTTAGCTTCCCTTGGTGAGTGGTGTCAACAAGTGGGGGTCGAGGAGCCAATTTTTTGTTTTTCTTTTTTGTTCTTTATTGTAGAGGTCAAAATCATTTGGACAAACAATGCATTAGGAAGCCCACTGCAAGAGAGTTCCGGCATTGGGTCCCAAAGAACCAACCAATATGGAAGTGGGCGACGTTGCATTAGCAGGGTAATGAACAATTTGATGACAGAGCTAATGGAAAGATACCTAGTTTGACTGAAAGTGTCCTTGCAATTTAGCCATCATCCCTTTTGTTCCCCACCCCTCAAATGTGGAAGAATCGAAGACGCAAGATGAGGATCAAAGATTCTATAATTGGTTTTTGCA
This sequence comes from Sequoia sempervirens, assembly GCA_007258455.2. Taxonomy (NCBI): domain Eukaryota; kingdom Viridiplantae; phylum Streptophyta; class Pinopsida; order Cupressales; family Cupressaceae; genus Sequoia; species Sequoia sempervirens. The sequence continues at coordinate 307,475 of VDFB02146185.1, read as the reverse complement.
TTCAAATAATTAATGTCTACAGAAGAGAACTGCTTATTATTTTTAGATTGAATTCCACCCTTGGTTTCAGATTCTACTCCTGGTTTATCAATATCAATCTTATCGGCCCGTCTATCTTGTAAACTACTCAAGTCCAGTTCATCAACTTGTTTTGTGCTGGTTTAGATCTTTTGATCAGAGGCTTCCATAAATTTAAATGGAATCCTATTTTTAATTTTATCTCCTAGCTGGTCACACTGAATCTTGATTTCCTGTCTTTCAAGGTTGTTCATGCGGTTTGCACTAATTTGCAGAGAAATGAATGCACTTTCATCAGATATCTTTGTTCCATTATCATTTGGTTGATTAGCAGAAGTAGAATATTTTTGTTTGGCATCTTTGGGAGGATATTTGTGATCTTTACTAGTTACTTGTGCGCTAGATAACGACACTTTTGTCATCCAACTGGTTTGCAAGAAAAGAACCAATTGGATCCCATGCAACTCCTTTGACAAGGCTTGTGTGACCCTTTAAAAGAACAATAGAGGTTGTATCACTCATATTCCATATATGAACTGTATCATCCAAGCTACAACTAGCTAGCATTGAATCATTTGGAGACTAGTTGACTAGATCCACCACATCTGTAGTCTTGCCTCCCAATGTCATCATGCAACTTTCCAGTTCTCAACATCTCGAGGTTCTCCACTCCCAAATTTTGTAGTGCCAAACCCAGCTTTCTTTTTGTGGATGAGAATTACCCTATCATCAAAACTTGAAACTATGTGCCAACCATGTTTATCCCATCTCACACACACTACTGTTATCACGGAATCTAGCAGCGCTCCTTCCATGGATAACCCCCCTACGAAACTTGTTTGTTTTCTAAGTTCATGAAGTTTGAGCATGCAAAACGAGGTGATTTTTGAGCCACCTCTTAATGTGTTCCAAAGCCTCAAATAGTCAGTTTGAACATCCCCTTTATGTTTACCTCATGAAGACCTTTGAAACGAGCTCCTTTGCAAGGTCTCACTTATCATTCTTAGTTAAATTGTGAAAGATGCACTTGTGCCAAAAAAGTGTGCTCTAACTCATTCAAATTTTTGGCTAAGTGTTGAAAGTGCAGGGGCGCCAAAAATCAGTACCTTTGCATGAAAAGTGATTTTTCAAAAATGTGTATAAGCGCTAACAAAGTGCGCTCTTACACATTGTTTCCAGACTTAGTCTTTTTTGTGCAATAGTGCTAAAGTTTAGCACCTTTGCACTTTTTCCAGACTTTTTTTTTTTTTAATGGTGCTGATTTTTAGCACCTTTGCACTTTTTCGAGACTTAGTCATTTTTTGTGCAATGATGCTGATTTTTAGCACCTTTGCACTTTTTGCAGACTTTGTCTTTTTTGTGCAATGGTGTTGATTTTGAGCACCTTTTCACTTTTATATCTACTTAGTCTTTTTTTTGCAATGGTGCTAATTTTTAGCACCTTTGCGCTTTTTCCAGACCTAGTCATTTTTTGTGCAATGGTGCTGATTTTTAGCACCTTTGCACTTTTTCCAGACTTAGTCTTTTTTGTGTAATGGTGCTGATTTTTAGCACCTTTGCACTTTTTCCAGACTTAGTCTTTTTTGTGCAATGGTGCCGATTTTTAGCACCTTTGCACTTTTTCCAGACTTAGTCTTTTTTGCGCAATGGTTCTGGATTTTAGCACCTTTACACTTTTGGCAGTTTTTAACTTAGTCTCTTCAAACTTGCTCTATTTCCATTCTGGACCCCGTTTTTTCACTCCCGCATTGTTTTCCATGCCTATTTGCTCATTTCACGCTTGCTCAACATCGTTTCTCACTTCACGCTTCCCAATGCTACTTTTTCTGCTAACGCCTATTGATTCACCATCCTTGCAGTTTCTCTCTAGATCTTGTCAAGTGATCCCGAAGTTGATGTCCTTTGATCTTGGTTCTTCCAGAGGACACATTCATGCAAGAGACCGGGAAGAAATATGAAGACTTTCGCGCCCAAGCAAGGAACCATGAAGATTCCTGATCTCTAGTGTTAGACTTTCTGATGCGTCCCTTTGTGCATCTTGTAAATAGTTTTTGACATCTTAAATGTCATTTTGCAAAATGTAATTACACTAATATCTAAGATTTAGTTTCATGAAAACAAATTACATTTTGACTTTAGTCAAAGTTAGGTGAGATTTTCCTAAATTAGCTCACCTAACTTTCCTAGATTTACTCTTCCCTCTCTTTTGTAAATATGAGGGACTTCTATTGTAATAGGGGCCTTTAGTTTTTAAAACGAAGTGCTACTCAATTTGCAACAAATTGTGAAACTTTGTGTTCATGTTTTGTGAATCTAAATCTAATCAATAAAGGAAGAAATTGCATACTAGACTTTGCGTTGGATCAATTGTCTCTTGAATTTGATTGAGATTGGTGGTGATTAGTTTATGAAATCTGAAGGACTTCAAGTGATTCTTGTGGACTTTGTGTCACATTTCTAACTTGAATTTGTGTTTGTGTTTTAATGTTTTCGTTGAAAGATCTACAAGACTTTAAGCTTGTAATCTCTCATGTTGTTCAAATGAATTGTTGCATCTAAGAAGACTTTGTGCTTCTAATGTGACAAACTATATTGTTCTCATGGATTTGCAGTTGAAAAGACTACGAAATGACTGTGTGCCTTCATGAGCCTTACTTGTTTCCATTTTTATTTTGTTATAATCTTATCTAATACCTCTAAGTTGTGCTTTGCCAAGATAGGGAATCAGTCATACTACTTTTGGTAAGTTTCTAGTACTTTGACTTAAGAACATTTTTAGTTGTGAAGCATTATACACATCTTCTCTAAAAAAAGAGAGAATGGTGAATGCGACACGCACCCCCCACTTCGTAAATACTGTAAATATTTTGTAAATACTCTAGTTGGTTTCTAATTGTGAGAAGGGTGCCTCCCCTTGCTAAGAGGAGAGATTGAATCTCACATAGTTGTGGTTGAAGTCCTAGTTGTGTAATCTATTGAAAAAACTAATTACATAATTTTCACCCAACAATTTTTTGGCGACTCAGTTGGGGACACGATACGTATTCTAAAGCCTCTTGCTTTCGTTTGAAGTATACATGTGTCATTTTTTATTGTATTTTATTTTCTTGTAAGTTTTTCAAGCTTTCACGAAGGACATGTAAATGGTTACTCAAGGTCCTTGGGGAAATGCTTTTGGTCCATTGAGCCTAGTTCTACCCCTACATGCTCTTCCTAAAGGCTCACGAAATAACTTTCCCAAGTTTTTTGGTGGACAACAACATCCTAATGAGCACGTTGTTGCTTTCTACATCACTTGTGGAGTTCATGGTGTTGAATACGAAGATGTATCTGTAAGGTTGTTTGTGGAGACTCTCCAAGGCGTTGCTGCAAATTGGTTTATCATCTGGCACCAAGTACCATCACAAACTGGGCAACTCACATAGCCAAGTTTGAAGGAAGGTTCAAGCCTCCTAAAGACACTCATGCTTTGTTGGCTCAGCTCACCTAGTTGAAGAAGGAATCTCACATGCCCATGCATGAGTTCATTGCTCACTTCAACAAGTTGACACGAAGAATTCCAATTGCTGCTCAACCTACAGCTAAGAATTTAAAATGTTTCTTTATAAATTCTCAAGTGCCCAAGGTTGGTTTCCTATTGAGAAGAGCACCCGCAACTACTCTTGCAATGGTGCAGACCTTGGCGACAAAAATTGAAGATGATCTCATTCTTGCTGGGCAAATAAAAATTGAATCAAATGAATCTGAAGAAACCCCTTCTTTGGAGTTATTTTCTTCCATCACAAGGACGGATCCTATGGTGAAAAGGTTGGTAAATGAGCTACTTGTCCTCAAAAAGTAGCTAGCTCATAATTTTATCGTTGGGAATCAACATAAGTTATCTTCACCTCCGAAGAGGCTTGCTATTGAGGTACCATTAGTAAAAGTAGTATCGAAGCATCTTGACTCTGATCCAAGTGATCTCGCTATTCTCTTCCAGGAAAAGGAAGCATACATAGCTGGCGACTCCCATTTCTGGTTTATGCAGTCTCAGAAAGCCATTGATGAAAAGCAAGATGATGAAAGTCATTTTGCTGAAATTCAAGTAAATGAAGACAACCTTGTCTTGAGATCTAAAAAGATGGACATGCACGAAGGTCTCAGTCAGTTTGAAAAGAATGCATATGTGTTTCGAGATCATGAACTTGAACACATGTTGCATAAAAGAACTTCCCCAAGGCATGATGGGGACCTTCTTATAAATTATTCAGATTTTGCTAATTCTAAAGATGGTGAACATCATATTGAGGTATGCAATGCAATCTTATCTTCAACTGAATCACATGAAGGAGATCATTCCAATCAGCATGAGGTTACCATGGTTGATGAATCAGTTATTCAAGTAGCAACTAGTAAGAAGCATTCAATCTTTGACCAATCAAGGGAATGTCCCAAAAGAAATCTTGCTTGGTTGTAGGCCGATGGGAAGAAAAAGGTTTCACTTGCACCTAAGCGTGAAGATTAACTTGAGGATGCAGCTAAAAATGTATTTGTAGATGCACAGGAGTAGTCTGAATTCAATGATTCATTTTGGAGCAGCAGTATATTGGATATATTTTTAGAGGTAGTTGAACCTATTCATTTCTTCCATGAAGCAATGCCCCAACTTCATTTACATGTAGCTGCTAATGATCATGAAGGCATTGCAAGCTGTTAAAGAAAGGCAACTATTTTGTTGAACCTGTGAATGGTTTCATTTGAGAAGGTTCCATTGATGGCTAGTTTTAATTAGGTAGGTTTTTACCTTTTCAATAACTGCATTTGCATAGGTTTGCGATTTGTTTTCGTAGGTTTATTTTTTTGTCGCCGTTGTTTGACTCCAAGCCCAATGGATGGATAAAGGCACTTGAATTCTGGAGTTCTTCTCCCTTCATTCATTTCAAAAAATAGTTGAAGGAAGATCCCTAGTAGGATCCAATTGTTATCACGGAATCTAGCAGTGCTCGTTCCACGGATAACCCCCTACGAAACTTGTTTGTTTCCTAGGCTCGTGAAGTTCAAGCATGCAAAACGAGGTGATTTTTGAGCCACCTAGTAATGCATTCCAAAGCCTCAAATAGTCAATTTGAACATCCCCTTATGTTCGCCTCGCGAAGACCTTCGAAATGAGCTCCTTCGCAAGGTCTCACTTATCATACTTAGTTAAATTGTGAAAGATGCAATTGTGCCAAAAAAAGTGTGCTCTAACTCATCCAAATTTTTGGCTAAGTGTTGAAAGTGTAGGGGCGCCAAAAAGTAGCGCCCTTGCATAAAAAGTGATTTTTCAAAAATGTGTAGAAGCGCTAAAAAAGTGCGCTCTTACACATTGTTTCCAGACTTAGTCTTTTGTGTGCAATGGTGCTGATTTTTAGCACCTTTGCACTTTTTCCAAACTTAGTCTTTTTTGTGTAATGGTGCTAATTTTGAACACCTTTGCACTTTTTTCAGACTTAGTCATTTTTTGTGCAATGGTGTTGATTTTTAGCACCTTTGCACTTTTTCCAGACTTAGTCTTTTTTGTGCAATGGTGCTGATTTTTAACACCTTTGCACTTTTTCTAGACTTTGTCTTTTTTGTGCAATGGTGCTGATTTTTAGCACCTTTGCACTTTTTCCAGACTTAGTCATTTTTTGTGCAATGGTATTGATTTTTAGCACCTTTGCACTTTTTTCAGACTTAGTCTTTTTTGTGTAATGGTGTTGATTTTTAGCACCTTTGCACTTTTTCCAGACTTAGTCATTTTTTGTGCAATGGTGCTGATTTTTAGCACCTTTACACTTTTGGCAGTTTTTAACTTAGTCTCTTCAAACTTGCTCTATTTCCATTTTGGACCCCTTTTCTTCGCTCCCGCATTTTTTTCCATGCCTAGTTGCTCGTTTCACGCTTGCTCAACATCATTTCTCACTTCACGCTTCCCAATGCTACTTTTTTCTGCTAACACCTATTGATTCACCATCCTTGTAGTTTCTCTCCAAATCTTGTCAAGTGATCCCGAAGCTGATGTCCTTTGATCTTGGTTCTTCCAGATGACACATTCATGCAAGAGACCAGGAAGAAATATGAAGACTTTTGCGCCCAAGCAAGGAACCATGAATATTCTTGATCTCTAGTGTTAGACTTTTTGATGCGTCCCTTTGTGCATCTTGTAAATAGTTTTTGACATCTTAAATGTCATTTTGCAAAATGTAATTACACTAATATCTGAGATGTAGTTTCATGAAAACAAATTACATTTTGACTTTAGTCAAAGTTAGGTGAGATTTTCCTAAATTAGCTCACCTAACTTTCCTAGATTTACTCTTCCCTCTCTTTTATAAATGAGGGATTTCTATTGTAATAGGGGCCTTTAGTTTTTACAACAAATTGTGAAACTCTGTGTTCATGTTTTGTGAATCTAAATCTGATCAATAAAGGAAGAAATTGCATACCAAACTTTGCGTTGGATCGATTGTCTCTTGAATTTGATTGAGATTGGTGGTGATTAATTTATGAAATCTGAAGGACTTCAAGTGATTCTTGTGGACTTTGTGTCACATTTCTAACTTGAATTTGTGTGTTTTAATGTTTTGGTTGAAAGATCTACAAGAATTTGAGTTTGTAATCTCTCATGTTGTTCAAATGAATTGTTGCATCTAAGAAGACTTTGTGCATCTAATGTGACAAACTATATTGTTCTCACAGATCTGCAGTTGAAAAGACTACGAAATGACTTTGCACCTTCATGTGCCTTACTTGTTTCCATTTTTCTTTTGTTATAGTCTTATTTGATACCTCTAAGTTGTGCTTTGCCAAGATAGGGAATCAGTCGTACTACTTTTGGTAAGTTTCTAGTACTCTGAATTAAGAACGTTTTCAGCTGTGAAGCATTATACACATCTTCTCTGAAAAAAAGAGGGAATAATGAATGTGACACACACCCCCCACTTCGTAAATACTGTAAATATTTTGTAAATACTCTAGCTGGTTTCTAATTGTAAGAAGGGTGCCTCCCTTTGCTGAGAGGAGAGATTGAATCTCACATAGCTGTGACTGAAGTCCTAGTTGTGTAATCTATTGAAAAAACTAATTACATAATTTTCACCCAACAACTATTACATAGAGGGGCGGTTTAAAACAATATTTAAGACAATTTTTGAGTAAATTGTTTTAACTTGAGACAAAAAAAAATGTGTATTGTCTCAAGTATTTTCTTTAAGCAAGTGTCTTAAAGTATTGTCTTAAAAATTGTCACTATAAAGACAATATTTAATAAAAGTATTTTTCTCTCTTTAAAGATAATTTCACTTTTGTCTCTTTAGAGACAATAGTTGGGATTAAAGACATATTGTTTCTGTAGAGACAATATGTAAATATGTATTAAAAAAATAAACAATTTATTTTAAATATATTTTTAGTGTGGTTTTCAACATTCAATGTTTTCAAATTCTCGTCGTCCTATTGGTTAGAGTTTTTATTTTTATTTTTCCAAATGCAATGAAAAATTATGATAGAAATTATCAATGATTTTGAAGCTGGGAGCAATGAACAAATGTCGAATACGCAAAGCATAACGTTCATAAAAAAACAAAGAAAATAATGCATCATAATTTGAATTCATAAAGTTAATGCTAATAAGTATTGTTCTTATTTATAGTTTATAAAATTGTTCATACAATCATGAGCAACACATACATCATAACATGGTGTGAGAAAATGATTCATTTCTAGTAAAGAGAAAATGTTAATATTTTCTTAAAACCCAGTGGAATATACTCAACTACCAACATAACTCTTTCAAGCATGGCAAGGTAGCTTGACAAAGAGTTGACTCAATTGTTTGAACTGGACAATTTTGCTTCAGAGTGGGAACTTTCTTCATCTTGTGTGCCTATGTCTGGTCCTCTCAAAGGCTGATAACCTTTCATTGTAACAATCCACTAAATCATGTACTTTGTTATTGATGATTGATAGGATTTCCAGATCGTCTTTGAGCATAGCAATCTTTCGAGATTTTGATACAATTTTGGAGAGAGTTGAATTCTTCCTTTAAGATAATCAATAGGGTGAAAGCAAAATTTTCCTATAAGAATACAATATTAGATTTAACAAGTAAATTCATTTGCATTATTCATTTAAAGAACCACAAATCCACAAGTCTCTAAACATGGGCTGAAAATAATAAATCTACAAATCAAACCCCAAAAAAATACCCAATTATATGTAGCCACTACACTATGGTCATTTGATAGTCCAAAAGGAAAAATATGTGATCCCAAAAAACTTTTACAAATATTTTCTTTCATATTAACTTGCTGCTCAAGGTGCACTGCAAACTATGCAACTTTAAGTTGGCACTGGTTAGTTGTACTAGTAACTTCTCCACCTCAATAGAACTCTACAACTCACTCAAACTATTCCAAAGTCAGTTCCAAATTCCTGTAGAAAACAATATTTTGAATTTCAATAAAAATCCCTATCTAAAACAAATAAGTAAATTTACTCATAACTTGATCATCATAAAGATATTCACAAAATAACTATATAGCTTCTACAATGAATGCCTTGTACATTACATCCAACCAAGAAATTTGTAGTCTTAACAACATATCAAAACATATTATCATGAGAATAAGAATCCTTACACTAGTTCAAAGTCAAACTTTGACAACCTCAAAAGATTAGGTCATCCCACACCCAATTCAAACATTGAATTACCTTGCAGTGTTTTCCAACCATCAACAATCTTATCTCCAAGAAGAGATTAATAGCCAAACCTAAGCACCTAGCAGCCTTTGCACAACATTAATTAGTAAATCAAGACCACTTCCTATCCAACAATAATAAATGACACCCAACCTTCTCCTATTCTAATAATACCAAAATGTAATATTTACTAATATCAAAATGTAATATTTATAAATCATACCTTAAATTTATAAAAGAAGTCTAATTCCAACTTACAACATGTTTACAAATCCGCAAGAAAATACCAATAACCTATTTCATGACAAGTGTGACAATGTGCTGCAACATTTCTACTTGCAGGTGCATAAGCATAAGTGTAGATACCTCTAAGATATAGAAAATAAAAGAATACATAGAATTATTCATCACATAGCATGATAGACCCATAGTCATAAGATATTTGGCATGTCATAGAAGAGAAACTCATTAGAGTTGGCCAGGGGATTTACATCCACAACTTGCAAACTTTCCACAGTCAACCCCAAATATAGATTTTATCATCTCAAATTTGTCTTTTCTAGACTTCATCCCTATGCAACATGATAACAAGTAGATCAAGCACTAACCAAAGAACAAGTATTTGTCTTTTCTTGATTGAGATGAAACTTTTAAGTTCACTCAAATAGCAACAGTTGTACACGATCATTTATACTGTTCATTTGCAGATATTATAAGTCAGCTATTTCTTGAGTCCATCTATTATTTTTAGTCAATACCATTTTTTTAACAAGAATAAAATTCATGGCTTGTACAAAGAGAAGACCGTCGGCAACAAATGTGTAGCATGTACCAATTCTTTAACATGGAAGCTTTTTTTGTATTGACCTTCATATTCAAAGAGAAGGTTAATGTGTGTGGAGGGAAGACAATGTGAGCCACATATGATTAATATATAAGCTAGGTATACATGCCAATCTAAAGCTTATATATTGAAACATAACTTTAAATGTTTGTAGCTGATTCTTCTTGGTATATAGCATAATGCATTTTTTCACCTAAGGTTCATTTAGCTGAGTGGAGGGAAGTTGTTACCAATATTTTCAATCTCACAGAAAGCTTTTGAATATGACACCTAACTACAGCTATACTTGTCTTCATGTACAACATTGTGACAATGGATTATAGATACATTTGGTTGCATTTCTAGACATAACAATTTTTATTCTTCGGTTTCCTTGGCAGTTGCTAAAAAGGATACACTAAGAGTTATTAAGCACTTGGCCTTTGTTCTTTATCTCATCTATGCCTTTGCTGAAAAAAGTTTAATTCTTCTGCTATTGTTAAATACTGTAAGCATAGTAGCAGAGTTGGTTCTCGCCATACAAAATAGACACAATCCTATATCTAAACAAAGGTATAACAAGGTTGAAACTTTAAAGACAAGGCTGCACACAGATATAAGATGGTAGGAGCAGTTAATGCAATGGTAGATCAGGAATTTGCAATACTAAATCTTCCTTTTGAAATAATAGAATCTTGATCTTCGAGAGTAAATCATTTTTACAATTCAATTACTTTGGATCTGTGAGCTAATTGAGATATTCTCAGATCTCAGGAATAGAAAATTGGGCTCTAAGAGTGAAGTGTTGGAAGGTGATCATGAATGTAAATTTGATTTCTCAAAGTAGAAGGATGGATGTATGGCTTGGTCTTTATCTGGCTTGCACAGTATTTCACAACAAGTCTTCACTTGCTTGACTTCAGTCAAGGTAGCCAGTTTTTTGTTTCTAAAACTTTTACTTTCAGCAGTCATATTCGTCTTATCAGCCCTCACATGAGTGCAAAATTTATATTTGAGGATTAATATCATTCAGCCCTTCTCTAGAATCAAGTTCGTTAATATTTAATAACCTCTGTGGCCTTCTTCAGGCAATTATTCTTTTGTGCAAGAGTTATTTGATGAAACAAAAACTCAAATAAAAAGAGATTTGATGAAACAAAAAGAAAAAATAAATCAATAAATAATATAAATCAAAATTAGAGAATGATAACTCTCGGCATATTTTATATATTATATTTAATATATGTATGCTAGTTATCATAAACCAAATTAAATGAATAAACAAATCCACAAAAAAGTACAACAAAAATACTTACTGCATATGTTAGTGTTGTGTAGAACACAGAATGACTGGGCAGCAAATAAATGTTATGGGAATGTCGAGTACATTAGCCTAATTGATCATAAACCAAATTAAATCAATAAACAAATCCACAAACTCTAAAGCAAAAATACTCAATGCATATATCAATGTAGTGTAGAACACATAACAACTCACCCAAGCAAGGAATCAAATTTCAATCTCGCTAGATTTTTGAAAATAATAGTATATTTATTTATTGTAAGACAATCAACTCTCAAGTTCTTAATTTTTTTATATTAAATAAATGCCAGTTACAAAGAGAAGAATGCAATTAAAAACTGCAAAGAAGAATAGAACATAACTATTACACAGGTAATTGGTAAAATATTCGATGTATTAACAATGAGAAATGTGATCAATAAATAATTTACAAGATGTTACAGGATAAGATCGAACAGGATCTTATCTCAAGAAAAAGCAGGAAGTTTCTAAAAGAAACTTTAGATAAGATCTCAAACAACTAAGACGATCTTATCTAGATATTTTACAATATTTTACATAGTTGAGAATTAATAAACAAATAAAGAATATTATTTTAATACCCTCCCTTAATGCTCAATCTATCAACTACACCAAGATGCCCCCTGAATTTTACAAACTTATCTGTACTGAGCGACTTGGTGAGAATGTCTGTTGTCTGATCCTCTGTCGGAACATACAACAACTGAATTGATCCATCTTCAACCAGCTTCTGAATGAAATGACAGTGAGTTTCCATATGCTTGGTTCGCTCATGGAAGACTGGATTCTTGGCAAGTTTGAGAACTCCCTGATTATCACAAAACAAGGGAGTCAGACCTGCGTGAGATATTTGCATATCTACAAGCATCCGGCGAAGCCAAACTGCCTCACATGCTGCTTTTACTGCTCCCCGATACTCTGCTTATGTCGAGGAGAGAGCCACTGCCTGCTGCTTCTTACTAGTCCATGTGACTGCACCGGATCCCAAACTGAACACATACCCAGATGTTGATTTCCTGTCATCAATTGAACCTGCCCAATCTGAATCTGTGAACCCACTGAGTTTAGGATCATGACTCGAGTGTACAAGAGTCCAAAATCACTAGTGCCCTTCACATAACGCAGCACACGCTTCGCTGCTACCCAATGATCAGCCTTGGGGGCTGTCATGAAGCGTGATATGTAGCTCACTGCAAAACTCAAGTCAGGTCTAGTAGCAGCAAGATAGATGAGGCTGCCCACTAGTTTCCTGAACAATGTTTCATCTACCATAGGTGAATCAGACTTAGCTAACAACTTAAGCCCTTTTTCCATGGGTGTAGAGGCAGGTTTGCAATCCTGCATTCAGAATTTATCCAGAAGACTTCGAGCATACTTGGACTGGGAGATGAAAATGATGGTCTCTGTCTGCCAAACCTCAACACCTAAACAATAATGTAGGAGGCCCAAGTCTGTCATGTCAAAAGTTTTGCACAAGTCCTGTTTGATCTCAGTGATCAAATGTGCCGAACTGCCAGTAATGATCAAGTCATCCACGTAGACAACAACAAGCAGAATTTCATTACCAGTATTCTTGACATACAGGTTCGAGTCAAATGGACTCGTCTGAAAGCCATGATCTGTAAGGTACGTGTCAATCTTAATGTACCAAGGCCGAGGAGCCTGTTTCAGGCCATAGAGTGCTTTGACCAATCTACACACCTTCTGTTCTTGACCAACAACTTTGAAACCTAGAGGCTGCGTCATGTATACTTCCTCCTTCAACTCACCGTTGAGGAAAGCACTCTTCACATCCATCTGATGGACCTTCCAACCAAATTGTGCTACTAAGGCAAGGACGAGCCGTATGGTACTCATTTTGGCTATAGGAACAAAAGCCTCCTCATAGTCAATGCCTTCTTTCTGTGAGAATCCCCGTGCAACCAGATGAGCTTTGTACTTTTCAAGGGTTCTGTCAGCTTTGTACTTCACCTTGTACACCCATTTGTAACTAATGGGATTCTTCCCTGGAGGAAGATTGGAAAGTACCCAAGTGTGATTCTTTTGAAGACTAGTATTCTGATTCCATTGCCTTTTCCCACTCAGGTATCCCTTTTGCCTTTGAATATGTCTGAGGCTCATAAACACTGTGAATGTTGGCCATGAGAGCAAAATTCATTGTAGACTGTTGTTTGCTCTTATTTCTGGATGATCTACCCTCAATGAGCTCATCAGCATGAAGATCACTGATAGTCTTAACCCACCATTTCGGCCAGAGAGTAGAAGTGCCAACATTAGATGTAACAAGAGGAGTTGGATCTGGTTATGGATCTGGAATAGGTTCAGTAGGGGGATGTTCATTATCATCTGGAGGAAACTCAGGTTGAGCATCATCAGACGAGGTCTTCGTCATCCCTCCCATCAGGTGAACATAACGGAAGTCGAATGCCCACATTAGGAGCCTGTAGAGGTTGATCCTCTGAATTCTAAACAGGTGAAGAAGAGTGAAATGGACCTTGTTCCCCATCCAAAACAACATCTAGACTGAAGATAAGATGATCAGTGTCTATATCAATCATCCTATATGCCTTGTGGTTGTCACTGTACTCTGTGAACATGAGTTTCTGGCTCTTGGAGTCTAGCTTAGTGCGCTTGGCCTCTGGAATCCAAACATACACAAGAGAGCCGAAAACCTTCAAATGACTGATCCTGGGTTTCCGACCAGACCAAACTTCCTCATGAGTCTTCCCCTTAACAGCATGAGTGGGTGACCTATTAAGCAGATAGACTGATGTATTGACCGCTTCTACCCAAAACTTGATAGGAACACTCCTGTGTTGCAACATAGAGTGAGCCATCTCAACAATCGTATGATTGCGCCGCTCTACAACACCGTTTTGCTGAGGAGTGTAGGGTGTGGTCAACTGACGTTTTATCCCATGAATATCACAAAAGTTGGAGAATGCACTAGAACATAATTCCCCCCCATTATCTAACCTAAGAGTTATAAGACAAGAACTAGACTCTTTTTCAACCAAGGCCTTAAACTTTTGAAATACATTAAAAACTTTTGATTTCTATTTAAGAAAGTACACCCACATTTTCCTACTATAATCATCAACAAAGAGTAGAAAGTACTTGCAACCAATTACAGAAGTAGACGTAGGCCCACAAATATCAACATGAACTAATTGAAGTACCTTAGAAGCTTGCCAAGAGTCGCCATCCTTGAACAGTGTGCGATGTTGCTTCCCAACCTGACAAGCACCACAAACACCTTGATGCTGAGTCTGAATGTCAGGTAAGCCATCTACAAGTCCCTCCCGAGCAAGCTAAGAGAGATAGTGCACGTTCAAGTGCCCGTACCACTGGTGTCAAAGACTTGTGACAGCTGAATTTTTGGCTGCCAAGGCTAACTCTAGAGAATCACCAGTGTCCACAAGCCTATAAAGGCCATGATCCTCTATCCCAACGACCACTGTTGTGCGAGTCTCATGATCTACAATTGAACATCTGTGCGAACTGAACACCACATCCATTTGGGGAGAATGCCGCATTATCTGACTAACTGAGAGAAGGTTGAGCTCTATATCAGGTACATAATACACGTTGAGGAATATGAGATCCCTCCCGCCAGACTGAACCTGAACAGTGCCTGTGCCGACAACTGTGTATTCCTCGCCTCCTCCAAAAATCATTGAGTCAGTGCAAGGGGAAAAGTTTGTGAACCAGTCACGCCTATGTGAGAAATGACGAGAGGCACCAGAATCTATGTACCAAGCAGAGGATTTGACATGGTTTGTTGGCCTCTTTGCCATGAGTGCATAAAAGGCAGATTCCTTCTGCTCAGAGTGCTCGGCGACATTCACTTTATGCTGAAACCCTCCCTGCTTCTTTTGCTCAGAAGCCAAACGAGTACGACAATCCTTCTTGATGTGGCCAAATTTATGACAGTAGTTGCATTGTATATTTTTCTTCTTCGGGCTGGTGGAGGTCTTACTTGAGCCTTTCTGCTGTGAAGGCTGACCTTTCCCTTGATGCTTCGGATGGGTTTTGGTTGCAAAAGCCTGCTCCGTGGAGGATGATGATTCACTGCTACCAAACTGTTGTCTCCAGCAATCCTGCTGCAATAGGATAGTGCACAGATTTGGAAACTTGAGATCAACATTAGCAGACATAATGTTGAGAGTCTCTATGAAGTGTTCATAGGACTTCAGTAGACTCTTTAGGGTGATCGTGACCATGTCTTCCTCCTCCATTTTCTGACTAATCGCCTCCAATTGATCTCTGATCTCCTGGATTTTATTTAGATGCGCTTGCAGAGTCATCTTCTCATCCATCATGATAGAAAACAACATATTCTTCAAGAAAAACACACGGCTTTTGTCAGAAGTCTCATGCAAACTCTTCAAGTGATCCGAGATCTCCTTAGCTGATTTTCCAAGTGGAATCTAAGGGAGCTGATCATCAGTAACTGAAAGCTTAATAAGCATTACTGCTTCACAATTCTGCTCATCAAACTTCTCCCGATCCTTACCCTTCGTTGCGGGACGAGTAGCTTTGCCGAGGATCATCTAATCAAGGCAGCAGTATTCAAAAATTGTCAGCATTCGTTGCTTTCAGGTGTTGTAATTTTTGCCATTAAATCTCTGACTGCCCTCTAGCATTAAATTACTTAAACTGGCCAACATCACGCTTTTCAAGACATAAAAAATGAGGTACTAAGAAGAGGCTGATGCACAAAACTCGAGGCACAAATTCCAATGCAAAAAATAGATGCAAATTCAGGTACAAACTACAGAAAGTACAGTGTACAGATGGCACAAAATTTGAGGCACCCAGAAAATTCAGAGACCAACCCAGTTGAGCTCTCGAAAAACCCACCAGGAATCTATAATCAAAAATAATTTATGCCTTCAAAATCTGAGTCAAAACCCTAGCCGAACGTGTTGGAACCCTAGGCCGCCATTGAAGACCACAAAAAATTGCAGGAAACCAGCCTGAAATCTTGTGAAAACATAGTGCACCAAAGGCAAAACCCTAGGCGTCGCTAGTACAAGAAACAAAATGACCTTGTGAAGCTTAGAAATGAAGCAGAAAATCAAAAAAACATGTTGATTGACGTCTCAAAAAACGCAGGCCCAAGACGTTTTCAAAAAACACGCACAAATACTTTCAATCCGAGCCCAATAGAGAAGAAAAACGTAGACTTAAACAAGCAGACAAATTCTTCCAATGAAAAATCGTGGCTGAAGGAGAACAAATCACGTTCAGAAAACACTGAAGAGAGATGTGAACATGAATCTTCAAAGAACGTGAAATGCAACCAGAAACGTGTGTGGCCAGAAAAAAAATGCGATGGAAACACCACATATTTTATGTGCCCAGAAGGAGCCCGCGAATTTGAACCAGAAGAGCCATGATTTTAGAAGGGTTATGAAAAATCTTCAAACAAAGAAGCCACAGGAAAATTTCGAAAATTTTTTGAAATTCTTACTAAAAAAAAAATGCCTCAAAATCCACAGATTAATAACCCTCAAATTTCAAATGCACGAGCCACGAAAAAATTTCAAAAAAAATTCAAAATTCTGCTCACAAAATCTTCGAAAATTTTCAGAGAAGATTTTATTAAATTTTTAATTCAAGAACTGAAAAAAATCTTTAAAAGATTTTTATGAATTAAAAATTCAATTTTGAGCAAGTTGGCTCTGATACCATATTGCACAGGTAATTGGTAAAATATTCGATGTATTAACAATGAGCAATGTGCTCAATAAACAATTTACAAGATGTTATAGGATAAGATCGAACACGATCTTATCTCAGGAAAAAGCAGGAAGTTTCTAAAAGAAACTTCAGATAAGATCTCGAACAACTAAGACGATCTTATCTAGATATTTTACAATATTTTACATAGTTGAGCATTAATAAATAAATAAAGAATATTATTTTAATAATAACGACATAAAGATCAAGAAACCGGGACAACAAGACACCAAGTTACAGCAATAAGAACTGTCAAAGCTACAGTAACAAAACTAGAACAACAACAATATTTACATAGCAAAACTAGCACATACAGTTTGCTACAAGTGTGCCTACTTTTTACAAACACGAAATTGTAGCAGAATAAATCTCAAGTTCTTAATTGCCTCACTGTTTTCACAATTGATTCTTTGAAGGAGGTCTGTTGATGGCTCTATTTTAATGCGTTCATCAGGAAGGCTAGCTAATTTGACGACCATCTTATGCATTAAGTGCTTTAGTGCATACCCATTGCTAACAATGCAAGAATAGATTCTCATCTTTAGTTTCATGCAAGAGAAAAAGAAGGTATCCTCTAACAAATTGTGTATTGCTTAGCTACTTTTCTCATTTCTTGAATTCTTTGTGTTAACATCTCTACAAAAAGAAAGAGAAAGAAAAGAAAATTAATGTCCACAAATGACCAAAACTGGATTAACAAGACTAGAGTATATAGCAGGTACAGTAGCAAAGGACTAAGTCCAAAAAAGAGGCCCTAGACAAAAAGCAAACATAAACATCATCTACTCTAAAAACAACAAACCCCCATGCAAGGACAGTAATATAAGAGGAGAGGGAGGACGCCATAAGATGATAACAGAAAACCATCTAGATGAGCAACCAAAATCCTCAAGTGTCCATGCTCTGAGATGCATTGGAGGAGCCAAGAAAAATACCATCATACATAGTGGGAGTACCAATGCAAATTATGAGAATGCTTTCCAGACATATAGACAGTTGCAACTGATCTAATAGGCCAATCAATGATCCATTGAATCAAGGAAAGAGAATGACAAATTAACCAGGAAGATAAAACTAGATTGTCAATTGGCTGGGTCATGTAGCAATGATTATCAAGGCAGCTGGCTTGGTAGATGATAAGGACAACTTCATGATTACTCAAATGATTTTTAGGGGGTGAACACATAAGTATGTGACCGTATCCTACTTTTCTCTTCTCTTGATCAATCACACATGCTAAGCCTAACAACCATTACAATATGATTAACAACATCATATTGTGTCTCAACAGTTAATCGTAAGGATTCAATAAGTTAACCATACAATGATGGTGAACTTCGTAAAATCAAGGGTACCATGTTTTCATTATCCACCAGTTTCTAGATAGTAGATGGTTGACCTCATGGGTTCCTTAAGACACTACAAGAATCCTGAGACAGAAACACCCTCCTGCAACTTAGAAAAAAATTGTAAGTTCTTCAATTACAAGGCCCAACTAGCCTTCGAAGTCTAGTACTTGGTTTTTTGATTCTCCCAAAGTGTGGTTGTGTATAGAATGGTAGTAGCTACCACCCCGACATCCCATGTTCAAACCTAATGGGATCATACCTCCATAAGCAAAAGATAATTGACTTGTGATGCAAAAAAGAGTTTGCCTATCTCCCATTCAAAGTCTATTTTCCAATTAGAGAAAACCATGCACTTCATAAATAAAGGTATATTTGAAAACAGCAGCTGGATTTATTTACAATTCATAAATATCTCAAAACTAATAAAAATATGGAAGCCATCAATATGGTGTGTAAAGAAGATTTTAAATAGTTCAGACAAAAGGAAATGTCGTCATGACGATTGTAATGCTATATTAGCCTACTATTAGAAATTATCTATACATGTATACTAGTGGTCCAAGTACAGGTAACAAATAGGAGTCAATGACCAATAAGTAAGTCTTTGTACAATTGTGAACCCATCAGAAAATTTAGTTTCTTGCAACTTTTTAGAGGACTTGTCTGTGAAAATGAACATAAGCTCCCAATTGGATTTCAACATGTAAGGCACAACTGTAGCTCCAACAGTTTCACAAGTTTTTTAAAATAAAGAAAATGTCTTGCTCAACAAGTTTCCTTTCCATTTTATAAAATATGATCAAACTATGAGAGATTATCCATTCTGTTTTGTGATTATGTAGAAAATTGGAGAATTTTCTTCAAATTTGCCACTTACCCATCAACAAAAATGGAAAAGATTATCTTGCCAATAACATAAAAGGCAATAGAGATCTAAAAGAAAATATCAACCATACCTCAATGCATTCACTTCTAGAATCACATGATCTTGTTAAACACCTGGAACTTCTAAAACAATTCTTCAGAAAGTGGCCTCTACCTGATAAATTCAAATCCCAATGTAAATACATAGCCACAGAGATACAAAATTCATAAAAATTATAAACCTTCTGTACAATATAGCTCACCTCCTTGTCAAAATCATCAACCAGTTTATCTAGCTTCTCACAATCATCATCAACACTTTCAGAGTCAGGCTTAGATGATGTTTTCCCAGCCCCCTATATCAAGCATAGTGTCATCATAATCAATTTTATCTTTCAGGACCAATTCCTGAATTTTTTCAATAGGAATTATCGCAATAGAATGTCTTCATTCTTCTTCTTCCTTGCCTTCTATGACTGACCAATGTTTGTGACCAACACCAGAAACCCCAACCTATAGTAAAAGACATGATAAATCACATCAGAAATATCAACTTAATGTTCTTGTCAAATATCAATGCTTGAATGATAATGCATCCTTACAACTGGAAAGGTACACTAATCAATGAAGTAGAGCATTTTGAATTTTCCCTGGTGATGAGCCATGAAAATGTTAGATAATACTAAAGCTATGTAGTTGATTCCAGAAAGATTTTATACAGTTACTGCCAAAACTACTCAAGAACAAAACAATATGCAGCCAACTTAATGAGTGTACAATTATCCTATTCCATTTCAAAATGATAAAGGTACATGTCTACATTATCCTTTGCAATTGATAGAGATAAACATCAAAAGCATAAATACAATCAAATTCAGTAGGCCATATAAAAATCAGTTTGTCATAGATATGATTCTTGCAAGAAGTTATGACTCTGATAAAGAATTCAAACATAATCATCTTGCGCTAGCACCTACCGAGTATTTTGTTAACCAACACTCGTGCTCGCTCTACACATTTTAGATTTAAATGAGCACCTCTACTAGAATTGTATTGATTATCATCCTATAGCACAAGTAGTTCAAAGTTCAAACCTCAAAGCCTACTTTTAACTATAGTTGTTCATAATTATAACCACATTGAGAAGTAAAATGTCTGACAAAAATAGGGAAATGATTAAAGAGATACACAAGACTCAGATTCTAAAAAAATTGGAAAAACAATTAACTCTGCTAAATAGGCTCTCATTATCTTCTTAATATAAAGTAAAACTAAGACACCAATTTTCTAACATTACAATGGAATGGAATGATCGACTGTCACGAGAATAGACAAATTAGACTACAATTTAGAATGAATCTCATGATCTGGAAGTGATTATCACAGTAACTCACCTTGATGATGTCTGGAGTGATAATGTTGGGAACCATAGAAGAAAATACATCCATTTGTAGTGCTAGACTAACGTTCAAAATTGTTGAGGTTCTAATAATCTGTGTTGTGGGATTACTAATTATCCCAATCATAAGCTAGTGGGTGATAGAACAAACATGAAAACAAATGTGAAAATTTTGAAGGTTCTTATTTAGATTCACCATTCTCATAATTAAATTGCTTGTGTATTCACAGTCACAGCACAATATAATGAAAGAATTAGGAAATATGAAACAAGAGTTGATTAATGTTACCACAAGGATTGTCTAATTACGCATGCTAACTTGTAAAGTAGATAAAGATGACAATAAAGAGAACCACAAGGATCTAACAAATTTAGAGTTATAAACAATCTACTTACCACTTTCTTTGATACCAGTATGTAGATGTCACTAGGTGCATTACTTTGAATAACAATGTCCTCTTTTGAAAGGGAGTAGTTTAAGGAAAATCCTTAAACTATAGAAAGTACTTTAAACTTTTCTCTTGTACCAGCAATTAGACTTCACAAAATGTATTGTACATGAAGTTATGACTCTGATAAAGAATTCAAACATAATCATCTTGCGCTAGCACCTATCAAGTATTTTGTTAACCAACACTCACGCTCGCTCTACACATTTTAGATTTAAATGTGCACCTCTGCTGAAATTGTATCGATTATCATCCTATAGAGCAAGTAGTTTAAAGTTCAAGCCTCAAAGCCTACTTTTAACTGTAGTTGTTCATAATTATAGCCACATTGAGACGTAAAATTTCTAACAGAAATAGGAAAATGATTAAAGAGATACAGAAGACTCAGATTCCAAAAGAATTGGAAGAACAACAATTAACTCTGTTAAACCTATTCTCACTATTTTCTTAATATAAAGTAAAATTGAGACACCAATTTTCTAACATTACAATGGAATGGAATGATTGGCTGTCGCAAGAATAGACAAATTAGACTACAATTTAGAATGAATCTCATGATCTGGAAGTGATGATCACAATAACAACCCTCTACATTAGGATTCATTTGAGGCCATACATTTAATACAACTTACAGTTAAGTAAATAATTCACAAAATTGTGTGAGATATTGTGTTCTTTATAAACTAATAAAGATACATGAAAATATCTTCATAAGAATCTGAAATGATGGGTGTTGACACACTAACTCTTTCAGAGTTCTTACAAATTCCCTTCAATTGAATAAAGTGAAGTTCCTAGAAATTTTAGCATATATTACCTTACATAACAGACAACATGACAATAAGAACATTCGATTTCACAATGCCAATTTCCATCTATAGAAGATATTGAATCCCAGCTCTTCACTGCTCATTCTTAGAGTCAAATTCTCCAAAATGACTTGCATGAATGATTAACAAAAGAGAAAACTTTATCAAAATAAAAATTGGTAGGGCATCTACTTCTTGGCATTTTCTCATATATCTAAGTTCTAGTTTGAAACAAGATTGACCAGAATAAACACTTCAATAAGTATAGGAACTATTTAATTCATATTCAAAGAACTTCCACATAGTGAATGTTATTTTGCTAAACATGAAAATCATGATATGATTAACTAAAACACTTTGTTCAGGCACGCCTAAAAGAAAATCCTCCTTTATGAATAACTTGCAACAATGAGAAGAATCAACAACATTTACAATCCTCCTTTATCATCGATTTAATGATTCCATAGCAGCCCAATTTTTGTTTTAACTACAGGGCTTCATCAACCATCTTATGTATTGACAATTCTTGGTATGATGTGAATTTTCCTCAACGTTAAGAATGGAAACACTCTGAAGATCTTCAAGAAATTTCAAATCCTCCTTTCTACAGTAAGGCGTGCCATAACACCAACATACATGTAGCATGGAACATGGGGTACATAAAGCATGGGCCAAGCTTAATCTTAAGGTTGTGACTCAAGCTTACACAACATTGTAATAAAGGCATCCTAACCTCATCCATAATTTTCCAATCACAAAAAACCACATAAATAGAGGGGCATGGTAGGGCAGAGGTCCTACAAGAGAAAACAAGTTCAAAAAAATTATTTGAACAAGAGATTGCATATTAAGATCACATTAACTAGATCTAAAAGATATAGATAGAACTGAATATTTTCTACGGAAAAGGCCAAGTTTTCTACACTTATGATTCTCACAAAAAAATCAATGAAAAGTAAAAAATATATGCCTTAAGGCGCTACAACTCCAAAAAAAATCAAGTTTCCTTGACTTACCAAAGTTTGGAGGTAATCCATAAGTCCTCGCCCTTCACTATATCCCTTTGAAATATTTCTTTAAGTGCAAGTCCAATCTGGCAACCACTAACTACAACTTCAGAACTATGTGGAATTTGAGTAAGGGGAAAACTGAATTCTATAATTGCACAAGATTACTAGAGACCTAATACAATTACAAAGTATACATTACTTGGGAAGAAACTTAAATGCAAACTTAGAAGAGGATATTTATTAGCATGAAATGAATCAAGAAATTTCAAACCAAAAGAAGCAATTTTAAATTTCATTTTATACTCATTGTCACTATATATTTCCTATTTCACAGTTTTCCCAATGTAAGGTCACTGCAGAATTTTATTCAACGAGATGCCAATTCCAAATTTAAAATATCTCAAACAATTTTTAATTTCTTTGAAATCTATAAATGGTCTGTATAAATCCTTCATGTTAGCCGGGATCTATTCAATCTCTATCTGAAATAATTCCATAGGAAAGTGATTAGTGATCCTGGCTGGAAATGCCTTAAGCTTTGCTTAGATAAAATATCCCATATGCAACGTCAACGAAATAACTACTCTATCCAATCTGATGAGAAATGATCGCTTCATTGAAGAATCATGTGTATAAATGTAAGGTTTGATTATTGCAGTCATAAAGAATAAAAATGATTGGGTTTGTTGATGGTGCCTTATATAAATTCTATGCTAAATCATCCTATTCTTGTAGAAATCATTTGGAATTGAGATAACTTGACAGCTATAGATTGTGTTGTTGATCGTGTGTTTCTTTGAGTTGTGATTTCTTTCTTTCCTTGGGACTGTGCTGGCGAGTTGAAACTGAGCGAATGATAAACAAATAGATTGTACTTATTAAAGTTATAGATCTTCCATCTATTTGTTCTTTGAGAGAGAGATTGCAAAATATTTATTGACATCTCTTAGTCACCCAAATTAAATAAATTAAATTTTTTAATGTTTGTTTTTCGATAAATAAGATTTCCTTCCATTTTGCTCGTCCAAAATTTATCTTTAAGTTTCATTATCAATGGAAAGGATTACAATGGGTAGATTTGTTTTCATATTGTACCCAAGATCATTTTAAGCTGCATTTGAGTTGGAGAAAACTTGGAACTGACCGGTGTTGATGGGGCAAAGGATGTGGGAGTACTGGCTGTCGAGGCCTGTTTGCTGCTTACTCCATTGCTGGCCAGCTTCATTATGGCTTTGGCCTGCCAAGTACATGTCATAATTTACACTATGACATACCATTCATGTTGAGTGTAACAATCTGACAGTTAAATAATTGATAATAATGGCAAAAATTTATTTCTTATAAAGAAGAATTGTATCTATTAGCGTACCATGTCTGTTGAAACATTGTAAACATTCACTGTTCCCCTATAGAAAATGGTGAGTTGTCCTTGCTCTTGTTGCTGTTTGCTCTCTGTGGGATCCCTTCAAAGGCTGTGAAATAAATCAGAAATTTGTTGGTTTCAATGTCCTTAAAATCTCTAATCATCATTTAAAAAAAACAATTAGATAATTTATTAATTAGAGAACTCATTACAATACCAAGGTTTTAGATTTGAAGAGAAAGACAAATTTGTATTAATCTTTTATTTATTTGAATCTAGATAAAATTCCCATTATTGCTAATGGTATCTAATGCTTTTGATATGTTATTCATATATACAGGCAGCAAGAAAACTGAGGGAAACAAAACATAATTTTTTATATATTTTTTCCATCATCATTGTTAAGGAATAAGGATCATATTTTATGATATTTTCTTGGTATTTCAATTTGATAATAGATCATGGGGCATGATCTGTAATATGCTTCAATCTCATTATTACGGATCACACTTTATGATATTTTTTGATGATGGATTATGGAGTATGATGCATAATATTGATAAAAAATATACACAATCAAATAGAAATGCTCAAACTAATAACATAGGCTAGAAATCTCATGTCTAAAAAAAAACATTATAAACAGCAAGTTCTTGGCAGGTTACAATTATAGATTTAGTGCATGTTAAAACTAACCATTTTGACATATTCATGCTCCAGCCCGAAGAGTTCCGATACATTTTCAGATATTCTAACAATAATATTATAATACTAGTTTTGGGACAAAAATATTTCCTTAAATTGTTCACTTAACTTTACAAAAATCTTTTATCTTTGCAATATGTTATTGAGGGTATTTTCTCTTTAGTTTTGCATCAGCACACTATTTTACTTTTTCTTTACTCAATCTTTTGGAGTTTCCCAACTAAACTAGGCTTTGCTTCAAAGGGTTATGATTAAACTGCTATTTTTGTTAGGGGCACGATAGAAAAAACACTTACACCAAACAAGGAGAATGATAACCATGACAGTAGAGTAATTTTGAAATTTACAAACTCTTAAAATGAGGTTTAAGTTTCTCTAAGCGAAATTCAGACCCTTTGCCGTGCCAATAGCATTTAGCTCCTAAATTCCAATGAGGCACAAGCTTAGACTAGCTTCCTGAACTCATTTAATTGAGAAGGAAATATTGTGTAAGAAATTCTCAATAACATCGAGAGTTGTATTAGGTAATAAAAAATAGAATTCTTCTTTCTATTAATTGCTAATATCTTAGCTTCTGCAGCCCAGCCATCACTTTTCATTAAGAACATATCCTTTTTATTAAGATCTCTCAAAAGTTGAGACTAGATACATGTTAATATAATTTGGCCTTTTAGTTGTAAGTAGTGTGGTACAATAGGTGTAGTCCCTTTTAGCTTGTCTGGTAATTATAGGACCTATAATCCATTTCAAATTGGGAAATTCAACTAGAGAATACAAAGCTTTCAGACATTTCCATGAACAAATTTTATTCGAGGATCAAATTAAAGTATTTGTTGAAGCACCATCAAGTTTTTAAGATTGGATGCATGTTAATGGAGATAGGAACTCTCTCAAATTAATAAAATTTATTATTGCAAGCAAGGAAAATTGCATTCTAGCATAAAGTTACTTATGTATGGATGGTAACAGAGTGTGTATTATTTATAGTCAGACCTTTGACTAAAGGATTACTAAGAAAATGATTTTTTCCATTTATTATTTGTAGATTAGTTTTGTTGTTCCATGCCAGTTACAACTTGCATTATGATGAAGCTTTTGAGTTGTGTTTAAGTGGATTTCATTTTCAAATTGGTTGCAAGAAATGTGACTTTGAATTGGCTTCTTGACTACAATGATAGAAGAGTTGGTATTCACATTGTAGAGTCATCTTTACTTTAACCGCGTCAAGAAAGAATGGCCTCTCTTGTTTGGTTTCAATTACTATTTGAAGAGAAAATATCTTTATAGTATTATGGATCTGTTTAGGATTGTTCTGTCACAACTCTAGCGCCAACACAAAGAATGTGATACATTACATTATTATTAGCTAGGTTCTTTTCTGGACAGGTGTGGGTGGTAATTTTATTCACTTGAGAAAGCTATCAATGTAAGAGTTCAAGCTTGAAACCTGAATGCAAAAGTATTAACTCAGCAGTAGTAGCTCTCTAGAAATGAGGTCATGCAACTAGCATTTTTATGGTAATTACCACAAAAAAAAGCTACAGAGTGAAGAGAAAATTAGAATATTTTTTGATTGTAACTAAGCTTTATATCAATTCAGGCTACTCCAAAGAGGTAAACAAAGAATAATTGCTATTTCACCTAGTAGGATTTTAAAATTCTATAAATTGTTACTATCAAAGCATAGTGCAAATATAATTAATGATTTGAAGCTCAGATTAGAGTACATAAATAATAGAGGAGATTTCGGATGTTGCTTTATTATTCACAATTGAGAGCTTCCAATTTTAGTCATGCGGTTGAAAGAGGCAGGGACTTCATCGAGATTAATGAATGGGGAGTGAAAGGTGGTCTAGTTGTAACACTAGACAAATATACACCTATCAACACTAGACAAATATACACCTGTCAAAATAGTATCTAACAAGAGCGTTCGTAACTTTGCTTTGAAACATAGCCACTCTAACCTATCTTGCCAGAAGTTAAAAATATCCTCTTGTTTTATTGCTTATAGTATTATTCTTTTCCTATGAATGCAATGCACATGTTCTCCAGCCCACCGTCCACTGCCAGATATGGGCATCATTTCACTAATCAGTACATTTTTGGCTGTAATCTTACTCAATTCACAGGATGGATGTTGGCATGAACCAGTACCTAATTGTTATCATTGGATTTTCTCCTATATGCCCAATTAATTTAGCAAAGGACAAGGGGGCAGGGGGCACTTTAGAGGAAGATGATGTTAGCCCTGATGCTATATTAAAAATTATGAACAGTTTTTACTGCAAGTCATATGTTATCAAGAAACATAAAGATTTAGGCAAACCAAATCCCTTTTCTAGGAGAATGTATTTTGCAGTTGAATACCTAACTATAAAATAAGATTGTACTCAATGATATGATACAATGATTTTAGCAACCTTGTCAAATCCTTGAAAAGGTTTCATGTATAACCCAATCAAGCATTTGATTGAGGTGTTCATATAGGAGCAAGCAATAGAGAATATGGCTCATAAGAATCATTACTTTCAATCAGGCGGTTCTACTTCAATGCAAGGCACTGTTTCCAACTCTACAATTGATTATGCTATCTCTGGGGATCCAATGAAGGTTGGTGAGAAACTTGATGCAAAGTAAAAGGGCCATGTTGAAGGACACTTGATGAAAAATAATCATAAACACATAGGGGACTATTAGTTTCCTTTACTACCCCTAATTTTGTACAAAAGATAACAGGGCTTCCTTGCATTAATTTATATAAGATTTTGAATTCTTTTAATGTCTTTATATCGATTTATGTGGTTTGTATTATTGGTAAACTGGTTAAGTCTTTGTTGTCGATGTTAGGTTACTTTGTATTTATTTATATTTTAGGAGCTGTGACAAATAGTAATGCTTATAATTTTATTGTGTAATGAGACGGCTAGTTGAATCTATAATCTTTTAGATATCAATAAGGCCCTGCACTGCTGCCCACCACCTCTCCTAAAAAAATCCGTTGGTGCTGTTTACACTTTGCTGTGTTATGAAATGGATATTTAATATTAAATCTTCCAGACATCAATATAAAGCCCTGCATTGTTGCCCTGCCCAGCCCTGCTACCCCAACCAACAAAATTCAAGTAGCAGCTGCAACTGTATTTACATCTATTTCTATACATTTTCCCTATTAGTAGCACCTACTTCCATGCATTTGACCACTACATCAATATGTCCATTTTGATATTGTATTTACACTCTTTGTATTTACACCTATTTCTACACATTTTCCCTATCATTAGCACCTACTTCCATGCATTTGACCACTACATCAATATGTCCATTTTCATATCTGGGTCTATTTTGAGTGCCTGGGGATTGATCTCAAGTAGTTTGAGATTGGCCAAAAAATTTAGACATCCAATTTCAAATCATCATTTTTCCACCCTTTTTTACTAGCCATTGGGAAACAACTCGGTACATGTTTATCTCAAATGTTATGTTTTGGTAGTTAAAAATATTCATTTATGCAATTAACATAGAGAAAGTTTTAAACTCTACAAGTTTTAAAATTTTCTGAAGGTTTTTGATGGGATTTTGGCTATGGATCTATTTAGGGGTTGGGGGGAGTAGGAGAGGGTAGCGAGGGGATCCCTCATCTAATAATGTTGTTTTGGAATGAGATGGATTAATTGAATAGGCTTGTGAAACTCTCAAGCAAATGATATCACCGACGTAAGGCCAGATTCCTCAACCTTTTCCAACTTCCATTCTGCCTGTGCCAAAATGGGAGATTCCGAACAGGGTAAGGGCATCTATCAAGAAATAAACAGATGGAGTTATAGTTTTCAGGTGTTGTAGTTACAATTGCGTTGGTAGACATGTATGCAAAACTGAAGAAGCATAGACATGGCATGTGAGTTGTTTGACAGTAAAAAGTGAAAGCATAGACAAGGCGTGTGAATTGTTTGACAGTAAAAAGTGGAAGCATGGACAAGGCGTGTGACTTCTTGACAAAATGCCTTGAATGAATGTGATCGCAGAGCTCGAATGACTACGAGGTATGCACAAGATGGATTTTCTTAAAATAAATCAGAAACTATCAAGCAAATGCAATATGCAGGTGTAAAGCCGAATTCTACAGCATTTACCAGCTAAATGTAGAAGAAACATGGTGGGAAGGATAGCCCATTGATTGGACATCTTTATTCGGGCCACTTGGAAAACTGGGTAATCTTAGAAGATTGGATTTTAAGAAGTCTTTTTTTAGGCATTATAAGCAGTGTAGACACAGTGACTGAGATTCCTAGAACTGGAAATGGAAATTTTGAGTTCCCAGGGAAGCTGCCTGACCTATCGAGTGTAATCAACATATGCTTATTGATTCAAACATCATCAAACAGAGATACTGTAACTATTCATCTTGGCTCGCACTGCATATCAAGCAAGCTAGATCCAGGAGAATATAACTAGAAAAGAGATAAGAAACAAAACAAAAAAGACAAAAATGTGGGGCACACCTGTTTTGTTGCTAAAAGGCCCTTCGTAAAAGCTTTATTGCTGTAGTTTTCCCAAAACCCTGGACCCACGTGGTCGTGACTTGCTCTGAGATTCGCTCCTTTTTGATTTTCTGAAAAGCCCCTTGTTTGAAAAAATCCTTTTCATTATTGGTAAACCCTCATTTGTTGTGCTTCAAACCGGGCATGCAGGGGAATGAATCAATCCGGTCTCAAGAAACTCCCTTTCCCGAGCTGAATGAGGTTCGGGCCGTAGCAACTGGATTGTCTTCGAGAATCTCTGAAAGAGACTTCCCTGCCGATTCAATTTCAGACTTTCATCTGCCTCACCCTCATTTCAGTCAGGTGAGTGATAAGCTATGATGATGAATCCCGCTGTCTATTGTTCACTTTTGTCCGTGTCGGATGTGTGTCTCTTCCTCGTGCCTCTTTCTTTGATTCTTCTCTTTGTTATGTTCTCGTCCTGGAGTGGAAGCAGGGGAATTTGGATACGAGGGGAAGACTTGAAAAAAAAAATTGGAGGGAAAATGAGGGAAATAAAAAATGTATTTAGAAAAAAGTTCTTTTTTATTGTCTTAATCTAAGACAATTAGAAAATTAAAGACAAAAGTAATCTTTTGTCTTAAGTTAATGTCTTAAAACCTCTTTGTATGTAGTAGTGCCAATTAGCAGAACCAAAGAGTGGCAAACAATCTATGACCTGAATATCATTATCAACTTCTTTTGCCATCGGCTTCATGCTCCATATGCGAACCTTCTTGCCTATGATAACTCAATCTTTGTGGGGATAAGCAAGCGTTACCACCCAATTTTCAATGTCTCTTCTCTCCTCTACCTGATTGTTTGATATTATTGGAAATCGTTGCCTCCACAAATAGTTGGTATTATAGTGTATAATTCAACAGACTGAAATGATATAGTTGGTATTATAATGTATAATTCAGTAGACTGAAATCATAAGTTGTACATGAACCCTGTAAACATCAAATTTTGTGTCTAAAAATTATGAATATGCAGGCACTCATGCAATTCCATGCTTCATGTCACACTGTAATGACATTCGATTTCAAACAAAATAGAGATTTTCTTATTGTCCTCCTCCTACACTTAAAGATTATTCTTATAGGATCCTTCTACAACCAATTACTACTAAATCAACCAACTGTGAGCACACGGAAAGTCAGCAAATTGTACAAAATCTTGATTGTACTTCCTGTAGAGAAGATCAATAATTTCTTGACACACATTTAGATAGAAAGAATGCAACAAAGACCAATGCCCTGCCCCTTTCTCTGCCAAAATGCATAGAATGGTATAAAATCATTGCAATAGACCAATTCATATTCACTAGATGGCAGAACTGAGATGACCTTTCTCAGGGAGGACTAAAGAAATCTCTCTAAGAGCTCATAATATGTCTATGGACGTCCATCATTCTTATCCCTAGTACCACGCTCCTCAGTAATATATTCTAGCTCCTCTTCATTTGCCCTTTTACCTGGCTGCTTCTTCCAATAAGTTACCAGGTTCTTCAGCCTAGAAACTTCTTTTGGGGTGACATCTTCGCTTGCATCATTTATAATTGAACGTACTTGAGTCACATAGGTAAGTGAATTATTGGTCTCATCCAAACTAGATTTTGTTGGAGAAGGTTCTACGATTGACAAAGATGCAATGGATGATAATGACAGAGCAAATAAGCGCCAAAGAGATGCCATGGTTGATTGGGTTTTCCCAATCGTAGAGTAATGGAAACTAGGGTTGAAGGTGATAGCTAATTGGTTGAGAGAACTCTAAATAAAAAACTAACCACTATGAGTGCATAGAATGTATAATCGATTTTGATTTGAAAGGAAAGTTATTGTTGGATGGTGAGTTTGATGAACAACTTTACATTGAAGCCAAAAAGTGCCTATTGTTGCCAACATTACTAGAATTGCCTTCTCCATGCATCAAAGAATTAGAATTGCCTTCTCCATGCATCAAAGAATTGGAAGAGATTCTTGTACTAATGTTCTTAAAGATGAGAACAATGCACTTAGTTTTGGTGCTAGAAAAACATCTCAGTTGTAGAAAGGATTTCAAAAGGAATCTTACTTACTATCCAAACAAGATTTATCGCCAATCGACCAACAAAGAAAACTATTTTATAAAATTAACCAATTAGATGGTATTGCATAGATTTGTTGCATGAAGAGGAGTCATTTGAATTCAATACCATATTTATTAGTGGAGATTGTCGGATTCAAAAGTTTGACATGGACAATACTATTAATAATTATATATATTTGCAAATTGTGGTATTCCAAATAATAACTAGGTGTTTGATATGATCGAGAAGGACGGGGAAATGTGAAGTATAAATGTGAACAAACAATATGAATTGGGTAGAAAAGAGATTGATCAGTTTTATGTAGAGTCTAAATGTTTCATCTGCAGGGGTTTTGAAGATTGGTTATCACAGGATATGCTGTGGTGCTAGTGTCCAGATTTACAACAATTGCTTACAAATTATGGTCTCTACGTTTAATACCTCTACACATTATGGGGATGCTTTGTTTTGCTACCTTTGGAGCCAAAAACCAATTTGAGTTTGAGGCGCATATCCAAGCAATACCATACTGACAGCAGGAGCCCAAGCAGTACCATACTGATAGCAGGAACCCAAGCCCAGCATGATGTTGTCCTTCAAACCGCATAACTGGTAACAATGTCGATGCATGTGGAAAGCTTTTCTCATAGTGTTCCACAGACATGCAATTTGTTCATATGATAGCCTAATATTGTTCATGAATAGGAAAAGATTCTTTCCATTTCTTAAGGTAGTAGTAGTGTTTCAAATCTTCATTTCATCATCTCTAGTGACTGCTAAACTAGGAGTACTTTTAGTGGCACCTCCATAGTCAACAAGCTTGACCAAACCCTATTTTTCTATCTACATGTCTACACCCTCCATATCTTTATGGATAGAAAACACCTTTCTCATGAAGATATACTAGACTTTCTAACACCTGTGAAATGCAGACTACCACAATAGATTCATGAAACACTCCAAATTTATGGGGCTTGACTATGCTCAAGAAGCAAAAGAAGACAAAGAAATAGGGATAGCCAAATCAAAATGGGGGAAATGACCAGAGGCTCACTAGTATAGACATCGATGTATCCTAGCTTGAGGTTTAGCTAATATGACTCTTCATAATAGGGGAAAAGTTAAAAAAAGTTTTAGTGCTCAAAAATACTGGAAACAAGGTGAGAGTCCTCATTTGGGTTATTCCAAACAACCTTTATCTAGAACTAATAATGAGGTTAAGTTTGGTTCACTCTATGAAGGCCTCAACCTCTTTGAATAGAAAAATATGTGGGCGTTGGACACTAGAGCCTAAAGTTCGGTGCAGGAAATCGGTGAAGAATTTCCAGAGCTATGGAGAAGTATTGAGCAGAGATAGAAGACGATTGGGTGTTAGATCCTGGAGTTGGATGCTTTTATATTGTGAAGAGACAAGATGAAGTGTGAGATGAAGATGGAGCCATTCATTAGATGTTTTTGGATGAATTAAATGATGAAGTTGATTCTATCATTGAAGAATTTCTTCACAGTTTAGATTTGCTAGAAAACACTTTGCAAGTGAAAGCTAAAACGAAACGCCATGTACATTGGTGGGATGACTGGAAAAATGAGAAAGATTCGGCTGAAGAGACTATGGAGTTTTCCTTCCAAGATGAGGAGGATGTCTCCCAAGGAGAGGAGGATGCAATCTGGCCCAGACGAGTGAAGATGAACTCGAGGAAGAGGCCAAAAATCGAAAGACATAAATGGTTTATGATAATCCATTATTCGAGGCCAAGGCAAAAATGGTTTATGATAATCCATTATTCGAGGCCAAGGCAAAAATGGTTTATGATAATCCATTATTTGAGTCCTAGGCGGATGGTATAGAGGCAGAGTGGAATGCATTGATTGCGGGTAGAGAAGAAGTTGCAACAGTGGAGGTAAAATTTAATTTTGATAAATGTTGTTATGAAGATGAATGTGAGTATAATGTAGCTGCAACAAAAGAGTGTCTATTGAAGGACATAGAAGAAAGTGAAGAGGATGATTTATTGTTGCGGATGGCAGTAGTTGAAAAAAAGTGGGTTGAGTTAATCTCAAGTGAGACGAAGGCTGCAATAGAAGATGAGGTAAAATCATATTTTTGATGTTTGCTTTGATGAAAAATTTATTGCAGCAGTCGATTAATTTCATAAAGTTGAATTTGAAGAATTTTCTAGTGATGATTGGTATGTAGAGAAGGATTTGTATTGGTGGTGTACAGAAAAACTTTTGGATTGGGGCCATCATCGAGGTGCAGATTTGATTATGGCTGTGGGGGATGAAATGGAAAACTTAAAATCCATGGAGGCTATTAAATTTGAAGTGCTTTGGATGAGACTCGTCCGAAGCGTTCTTGAAAAGAATTTGGTGAAGCTAAAATCTTCGTTGGGGCTGATGTAAATTCCTACAGTTGGGGATATCTTTGAGCAGCTATTTGGTCTTCAAGTGGGAGATTGTTGAGTTCGGTGAAGTCCAAATTAGCAAGTTTCTCTCACATATTTGAAAAGGATGCCTTTTGCAACTAACTTATTTTTTCATGTATTCGCAAAATTAGAAGTTGTCATTTTTGATGGATTTTTTCAATTATTGGAGTGAAGACTATTTTATAAATATAGTTGCTAGTTGAATATGTAATTTGAATTCAGAATTAATAAAGAGATTCCCCCGCTTTGAGAGTAGATGTAGGTAATTTCGAAACCACTATAAAATTTGTGTCTTGTGTCTTGTTCTTTAAATTTTCTCTTTTTCTATTATGTTTCTTTGCTTGTTTTAATATTAAGAGAATCAACCAGCTATGAGCACATGGAAAAGCAACAAATTATACAAAATATTGATTGTACTTCCTGTACAGAAGATCATTAATTTCTTGACACACATTTAGATAGAAAGAATGCAACAGAGACCAATGCCCCACCCCTTTCTCTGCAAAGATGCTTAGAATGGTGTAATCTCATTGCAATAGACCAATTCATATTTACCACATGGCAGAACTGAGATGACCTTCCTCAAGGAGGACCAAAGAAATATCTCTTAAAATTTTATGATATGTCTATGGACGTCCAAAATTCTTATCTCTAGTACCATGCTCCTTAGTAATATCTTCTAGCTCCTCTTCATTTTCCCTTTTACCTACCTGCTTATTCCAATAAGTTACTAGGTTCTTCAGCCTGGAAACTTCTTTTGGGGTGACATATTTGATTGCATCATTTATAATTGAACGTACTGGAGTCACATAGGTAAGTGAATTATTGGTCTTGTCCAAATTAGATTTTGTTGGAGAAGGTTTTAGGATTGGAAAAGATGCAATGGATGACAATGACAGAGCACATAAGCACCAAAGATATGCCATAGTTTATTGGGGTTTCCCCATCGTAGAGTAATGGAAACTAGGGTTGAAGGCGATAGCCAATTGGTTGAGAGAGCTCTAAATAAAAAACTGAGTACTATTAGCCTAGAATGCATAATTGATTTTGATTTGAAAAGAATGTTATAGTTGGATGGTGAGTATAATGAAAAAATTTACATTGAAGCCAAAAAGTGTCTATTGTTGCCAACATTACCAGAATTGTCTTCTCCACACCTCAAAGAGTTGGAAGAGATTCTTGTACTAATGTTCCTAAAAGTGAGAACAATGCACTTATTTTTGGTACCCAAAAAAACATCTCAATTGTAGAAAGGATTTAAAAAGGAATCTTACATACAATCCACACAAGATTTATCGTCAATCGAGCAACCAAGAAAACTATTTTATAAAATTAAATAATTAGATGTGTATTGCATAGATTTGTTGCACGAAGAGGAGTCATTTGAATTCAATACCACATTTATCAGTGGAGATTTCTGGATTGAAAAGTTCGATATGAACAATACTATTAATAATTATATATATTTGCAAATTGTGGTATCTAAATGTTTCATCAGATTGGTTATATATGAACTCCAGATTTACAACAATTGCTTCCAAATTGTGATATGATTCGGGCACATATCCAAAGGACACGAGGCATGAATCCAAACCGCAAAACTGGTAACAATGTCAATGCATGTAAAGTGTTCCAGTGAACATATGATACATTGTTCATGAATGAGGTAGTTGTTTGGTGACTGCTAAACTAGGAGTACTTTTAGTGGCACCTCCATAGTCATCAAGCTTTTTATGTAGAGTCTAAATGTTTCATCTGTAGGGGTTTTGAAGATTGGTTATCACATCGAGGATATGATGCGACTGCCAGTGTCCAGATTTACAACAATTGCTTCCAAATTTTGTGGGGATTCTCTATTTTGGTACCATTGGAGCCAAAAACTGATTTGAGTTTAAGGCACATATCCAAGCAGTACCATACTGACAGCAAGAACCCAAGCCCAGCATGATGATTTCCTCCAAACCGCAAAACTGGTAACAATGTCAATGCATGTGGAATGCTTTTCTCAGAGTGTTCCAGACATGTAATTTGTTCATATGATAGCTCGAGATTGTTCATGAATAGAAGATTCTTACCATTTCTTAAGGTAGTAGCAGTGTTTGAAATCTTCATTTCATCATCTCTAGTGACTGCTAAACTAGGAGTACTTTTAGTGGCACCTCCATAGTCATCAAGCTTGACCAAACCCTATTATTGTCGAGATGTCTGCACCTTGATATCTTTATGGATATCACTCTCTCATGAAGACATACTAGTCTTTCTAACACCTGTGAAATGTAGACTGCCACAAGAGATTCTTGAAACACTCCAAATTTATAGGGCTTAACCATGCTCAAGAAGTAAAAGAAGACAAAGAAATAGGGATAGCCTAATCAAAATGGGGGAAATGAGCAGAGGCTCACTAGTATAGACATCGATGTACTCGAGCTTGAGGTTCAGCTAATATGACTCTTCATAACAGGGGAAAAGTTAAAAAGTTTTAGTGCTAAAAAATACTGGAAACAAGGTCAGAGTCCTCATTTGGGTTATTCCAAACAACCTTTATGTGGAACTAATAATGAGGTTAAGTTTGGTTCGCCGCATGAAGGCCTCAACCTCTTTGAATAGAAAATAATGTGGGTGTTGGACATTAAAGGGAATTCTCTAATTTGTATAAGCATAGTGATAGAATGAAATAATTAAAACTTTTATAAGGTAAAAAATCAGTGGATTTGATGGTATCATTTTGGATAGGTTGGATTTTTCTTTTTTATAAAGTAATTTACAGAGGGGTAAATATAATGATAAATCTAGTATTAAAATATGTTATTCATCAAATGGATGCAATGGTCATATCAAATTGAATTGAAAGTTGTCTTGGTTAAGTCAAGTTTTTGGACATTGACTAAATGTCTAAAATATGAACTTCATTTTCATTAATTATGTGATTGAGGCAATCCTAAAGATACCAAGTGGAAGTATATGATCAAACATCTATAATTTTTTGGGTGAGGCAATGCTTTAAAAATGATGTTGAATCCATTCTATACAATTATGGAAGAAAAAGTTTCTAAAAAGAACATCCTTGTAGTTTTCCACAAGAGGATTTGACCATTCAAATTGGGTGTTTTTTCATTATCTTTGTGCCTATGACTAAATAGGTGATACTGGCAACAATGGAGTGAAAACTTTTTGGCATAGGAAATGCACATGATAATGTCAACCTAGAAATCTTTGTGATGAGTTTCATCGATGTGTTGGGTAGCAATATGTTAACTGGTCACATAATTGGATTACATAAGAAAATTGTGACTGTGATCTCTGATTATGATTGGAAGGTCACATCACATGATATCAAGAGAATTTTTGGAAGATAACTTAAACACAATGTAGGCTTGAGATGCTACTTGAAACTATTCTCCAAGGAGGTCTTTAGGTGCAATTTGAGACCTTGAGAAAGTTTGTTGCTAAAAATTCGGGTCTGCTTTCTCCCCAACAAATGGATTGTTTGGAGGAATAAAGGAAGGTTTATTATATTTTTAATTCAACACAAAATATTTTTTCCATCCTCTCACTCAAAGGATAGTGGAATGCATCTTTATTTTAATATATATAATAGGGAGTTGCTCGGGGACCTTGACCAACATGTTGCCTAATTAATATATATATTGATTTGTAAAAGAATATAGATTTAGTTATAATTCTTCAAATATATATATATATATATATCATTTTTGTTAGTTTTCATATTTTGGAATTTTATTATAATAAATAACTTTTACTACTCATAAAATATTTTCAAGATGGTGTACTATTGAAAA
The DNA here is from genome assembly GCA_007258455.2 of Sequoia sempervirens. NCBI lineage: Eukaryota > Viridiplantae > Streptophyta > Pinopsida > Cupressales > Cupressaceae > Sequoia > Sequoia sempervirens. The sequence goes on along the minus strand of VDFB02146185.1, from coordinate 270,100 downwards.
TGTTAATAAGTTTATTTAAAATATTAGGAATATTGAGTTAGTCCCAACCAAGCATTTAATAATGAGACGTATTCACCTTTTTTCAATGTACACGAATACCACCATTGCCTCAATCCTATATCGATGGTAGTTAGGTGCCACCTTTGATTGGTCAAGCCCACCTCTATTTGAGTTAGATTGGTTAATTGACATCTTGATTGGGAGTGATTGAGAGTCAACTCATTACCTCTTCGACATGTATCATACATCCAAGAGGCTTTTATATTTTCATCTTCCTCATCTAAATTTTCTCTATTAAATTAATATTAAATGTCTTTATTCATTTTCCTATTTTTGTGATTAGTTCAACATGGGTAGATTTGTTGCACATATATGATAGATTCTTGCATGGCATGAAAGCCATGATGTTAGAGGGTTGCTCATTTTCTAGGCAATGAGGGCAAGTAGATCTCATAATTTTAACAAATGGACTCACATAAATGAATCTTGTTACACAAACATGCCAATGCTATGGCTAGTGTTATCTCACATATGAGCACAAATGATAGTGGTCACCATTTACATTGCTTATTCATAAACTATAGTAACTAATTATACAAAACACTTCTTTATTGATTTGTGCTATCTATTGACCAATGAAGAGCAATTTTTGCACAATATGTTTACTTATCTTGATACTGAAATTTGATACTATGTGATAAAATCTTTATTGATTTGTTCTATCTAGTGATGAATGAGGAGCACTATCAATTTATGTCTTGACATCTTAATACTCCATGATAAAAAAACTTATGAAAAAAAAATTAACTCACAGTATTATGATCAACAGTCATTCAACCTAAATAAAGAACAAATGCAATCGAGGAACAAAAATATATTCATATATTCCACACTAAATCCAATATAAACTTCAACAACTCAATAACAGATTTTCAATTTAATTTACAAATTCCACAGATTTCAAATCATAATAACATGCTCTCTACCATTCCAGAAAGAAAGAAGAAGAATGATCTTTAGTAAGTACAGGTAAGATTTCAATCTTCTTCTTTCACAAATTTTCCTCTAACTACTAAAATAGAAATGCGAGATTACAGTTTCTTGCGCGAACATAAACATGCAAAATTATAGTTTCTTCTTTCTGTCTTTTGAATGAAATATCTTAATTCTTTCTCCATGTGATCTTCGCTCTCAGAGAAATACTCAGCGATCTGTCTGTGAAACATCTTGTATCTTGAAAGATGGTATGTAATGAAAGCTGATATTCGATCTGTAAAAACTGTGAACCTGGGATAATTTAGATTCAGATTCAAGAAAATTAAAACTCTAGTTGATGAAAAGGAAATGGAACCTGTAGTGTCCCTCCAGTTTCGAATCTCTGTTTAGTTTGTTTCTGCTTGATAGATGCTTCAATTCACTATGATACTATGTTGTTCCTTTCAGATAATACTTGGATATTATGTTGTTTTGTATTTCATGGATGATACATTGACATCCTGTATATCTGGTTATGTTAGTTTGATGATACTGAGATAGACTCGTACATGATGTGGTTTCTTTCTTATGACTTTGCATATGTTTGTCATGTTGTAATGATTGCTTATGATTTATCTCGCTCGTCTATGTCGGTGATGAAGACAGTGTAGCATTACTCATTCATGAGTACCCTGCTACGCTGCAATTCTTATTCACAGTGTGTTTTCTAACATAAGTATTTATATGTTCTAACATCGATGTTTCCTGCAGACACAGGTACTGGGTAACGACTCCACCTACTTGACAGGTCTGAACGTACCTTAATGCAATAAATTATGTTGTTGGAGGTATTGACAGGTCTGGTTTGAACCATCGTTCATTTTCGAACGAGTACCTATGTGTTACCCCATGTTGTTGTCCAGTTTATTCTGTCGTGTTCGTTCGTATTGTTTTGTGTTTGTGAATTAATATTTAAGTTTAACAAATGTCTGTCAATGTATTTATAAATGTATGTGATTTAATTTATTAAATTAAATTAAATAAGTTATCAAATTTGAAAGTGAAATTTATTCGCTTTGCAAATGTATTTAATTAAATATATATTGTTGATTTAATTGTGTAAACTTGAATTATGAGAAATAGATATTTTTAAAGAAAAGATATTTTCAGCTTGTAATGAATCTTTGATTTCAAGTTAAAAATCTGATTTGATATTTTGAAGAACGAGTTAAACTGATTGATCTATTTACAATGCAAAATGGTCTGTCAGTTAAGTTTTATGATTGAAAGTTATTTGCATGAATGAATATCTTTTGGGGATTGGCAATTTTGCATTCACGGGAAGAACTTGCACGACAGCAGTTTTCAACAGATTTGGCACGACAATCGTTTCAGAAGAATGTTTCTCTTAAGATTCTGTTTACAAATGTAATTTTAAAGCTGAGTTGATTTGTAAATTGATTTCGGAGTTGACAGAAGTTTCAAGAATCATTTCTAGCCAGATATCGAACTTCAAAACAGGTTTTCTTCTGTAATTTTATTTCTTGTGCTGAATTTTTCGGGATTCGATGTCAGGAAATTAATTGTTCAATAAAGAAAACTATTTTATTGAACCTGCACAAACAACAAAGAAACAAAATTAGATGAGTACTTGAACTTTTAAGCGGAAAAGAATAAGAACAAACTGCAATCATAGTATACTAGATTCAAAGTCGTCCTTAATTTGGTTGTGAAATGATTATAATAGCTTGAATTCAAAATTTTAGGAAACAAATGAGGACTTTTCCTTTATTATCAAAAGTAGATATTGATAAAATTCTTGATCTGAATTTATAGATGCCTGTAAATATATAAATTTATCATATTTCTATGTAAGACGCGCTTAAAGAAAGATTGTTTCATTAAATTGCTAGATTCCTATTATTCTTTAAAAAAAAATAAAAAAAATCGAATTTAAAACAAGGAGGTTTTCGCTGAGATACCGTACTACCTTATTCTTTTACATACGTACTGTTTGAATAATTGATATTAAAATCAATGCTTATCTACCATTAATTATATTTTTTGTATAGGCGTGGAAATAGAGTAATTAAAGCGCAGTAGTATACTGACATTTAGCTATTTTCAAGAAATACTCTTGGGTGATTTAATTTGACTTTAGTGCATGCTGCATAGCTTACTATTTAATTCTTAAGTAGTGACAGAAAACTAAAACTTTTGTCCTTAGAACGAATTCTTTGCATGTATTATCGGTGGCGATATCCTTACTTGAAAATCATAAATTATATAACTGTCAATTATTTGATATATACAAAGTGCTAGCATCAGTTAAGTGTAAGTCTACGAGCAAAATAACAAGAGATTGATAAGGCTTAAGTATATGATTAGAATATAATTTCTTTTAGTAAAATTGTATAATACAAGTATTTCACTAATATTTATATATTTATAATATTAGTGAGTTGTATTGTTTTTTTTTTAAAGTGATAGAATTTGTTTTAATATAAAGGATTTATATTGATATTGTGCTATAATGTTAATAAATGCTTTTCTTTAAGAGTATTAGAAATATATTTAAATTTATAGTTTGTATATCACATGAATTTTTAATTCAAGAGGTTGGTTAAATTGTAATTATTTGATGTATATATATAATGTAATGTTGTAGATGTATAATTCTATTTCCTTACAAATTAGGGAAGAGAAAATAGTATTGTTAAGTACGTTTCACTCTAATTTTATTGTTCAATTATGATAATTTTATTTTAGGGGTATAGCTTTACACCGCTTGTTGTTGACAAAAGGAATGTCTTAAAGATTTCGGTCTGACTCTAGTGGAAGATGTAAATCTTTGTGGTTGTGAATTTTATGCTTGGTAGCTACCCCTAGTCTTTTTATGTTGAGTCATGTTATAGAAAGAGTGGCTTGCGGTAGGGGCCGAAATCCTAAAGAGATTGTCTAGGTAGCCTATTGTAGGTGTGTTAATTCAGTGAAAACCTAACTAATGTATTAGGGGTTGGGTAGTTGTAAACACTAATTTAGATAAATGTTTGCCTTTCCTACTTTCTTAACGCTCGTTTAGGTTGAGAAAAGGCTGAGAAGGCCTGGAATGGCAAGTCATCATCTTGTCTTCTCGAAAGATGAAGTGACTCCACATTAGTCTACATAGGGGCCGTGAATTGGTAGAGACTACTAGGGTAACTCTTGGAGAGGGCCGATAGTCTAGGAAGATTCACTAGGGTAACCTATCTCGACAGTGTGATGACACGCTTAGTCTATACCGTGATGGTGATCCTTGTGTTCAGTTTCCTATTAGTTGTGATTTGTTATTGGGATTTTATTTGTTATGGTTTGTTATCATTATGTCATGATGTGAATCGTAAACCACGTAATGTAATGTTCTGTCTTCATTGTTTGTGGACCTGTCATTATCTCCTAGCACGGAGGGAGTGGACCTTTGGGTTCCACGTGGTTGGGAGGAAACCGTGCTACACCTTCCTTGGATATTCTTGCAGATGATCCTATGCTCGCAGCTGGCTCTAGTTACTTCATAGTTCATGACTGTGGATGCAGAGCATGTTCATGGATATGGATGTCAGTTATGATATGGTCACTATCTGCTTTGTAAATTTACCTCTTGTATAAGAGCGTACTCTCTGTACTATCATTTTGATGTATCGAGATTCATTGAAATCTCACATGTTGTAATCTAGACATATGGATATTTGATTGTATTAAGTTTTGTAAACTGGATCATTCATGACTTTAAATTTGTACTTATGTTTATGATAGTGTGCTGAGTTTATTTGTTAGGTTTAAGTAACGTCGTCTTGGAAACCTTATGGCAATTGTGTAAATTTAATATTTTTTTAAAAAAATTGTTCGGTTAATTTCATTCTTTACACTTTGTTTTAATGGTAGCCAAGGCGGGGCATTACATAACTTGCATAGACTACCTAGATTTCCTTGCTTCTGGTCATCTGAGAAAATGAAAGCATGGTTGGGAACCATTGCATATTCTCTTTTTCTGGAAGAATGGCAAACTAGGTTTCCTATACAAAGGCCTTCTGAAATATTTAGAGCACATACATAGAAATTTGAAACAATGTAAAAGGAAAGTGATTATACAAACCTCAAAAAAACACCATTCTTTACTGTCGGAAAAGCCCACTACTAAAACTTTAATGGGAGGGTGCGCGCTGATGCGGATAAGCAGATTACGGTGCTCTTTTTCGTAGATCCAATATAATCATTTCCCTTCTAATGGCTTTTGAGTCATTCAATTATCACATAGTTGAAGCATGCATTAGAATGGAAATGATTGTTGCGGATTTTTGAAAATATGTATAATGTATAATTCTGATCCATTTTTTTTTTCCTACAAATTGATTTACAATGCACACAAATCTACTTAAGATCTATCAAATATGATGATGAAGTATGTTACAAAAGTGTACAATAGCATTGCTTATATAGACAAGGTGTAATAATTAACCTAATGCAAAACATTAAATTACTCCATTCCATTATTAAATGACTTAAGATGTACTAGAATTAACTAAAATTTAGTATAAGATATGATAAGATCTTATCTAAACAACTAAGAATTCTATAAAAATGCCTTATATAGACAAGGTGTAATGATCTATCTAATGCAAAACATTAAAAATGACTCAAGTTTCATTATTAAATGACCTAGGACACTAGAATTAACTAAAAGTTAGTATAAAATATGATAAGATCTTATCTAAACAACTAAGAATTCTATAAATGTGCATAGAACCTAAGTGGACTTAACATTAAATAAGACCCACTAATTAACTAGTTAGGTAAATTACCTATTTACACCAACACCCAATATTGTCTTGAGCAAGGCACTTTACATCACTCAACAACTTGCAAATTACATTCAAGAAAAATTCAACTAATGTAGTGTATTGGAATCTATTTATTTTGGAGGTAGTAAGGATATTAAACTATTTGTGGTATATCGGACCTTGGGGGAATGGTCCTCTTAATCTAGAGTGTCTATTTTTAAGAGCTATTTTTTTATTACAAAAATTGTTGGCAGATTATTAATGACTTAACTTTCCCAATTATGGTCTCATTTGGATGGTCAATAAATAATAGTTTACTAAATATAATATATTAGAATAATCTATGCAAAAAAAATTGATAGAATCTAATATGGAAGGAAAGATGATATAATGAAATAACTTGCACAACAGAAGAATATAATAGCTTGAATATGCTACAAATAATTGATAATAATATGCCACTTCGAGGGGGATACCTCCAATAATCTTCAATAAGAACACAATACTCAACATGATGCTAATAACCTACCTATACCTCATATAGATACCATAATTATGCCTAGGATATCACCCAGGCTGACCTAAATAACCCTATATAAGCCTTAGGCTGACCTAAATGACTCAATAACATTATAATAATGATAATGTGACTTAATACAGAGTTAAGGTAGTCACAAATTGACTACATTTAACACTATACATACTATAGGGGTAGGGGAATATTATATGATTGATTATTGGTTGACTAGTTGAAATCTTTTGTTTACAAGAGTTGAAAAATAGGTAAAAGAATGAAATTCCTCAAGACAGAAAATTATAAAGCTACACATTGCATAAATAATAGACACATTCATACTAGACAACATACCTATCCATGAAAGAAATCATTTTTTAAAGAATCATATTCATGGTAGGCCTTGGACTACTTGATATATCTAACTAGAATATGAAACAATTTTTGTGTGCTACAATGGTAGGCCTTGCAACAATGATACGATCAATTTTGAATCACAAAGGCCCAAAACACATGAATTTGAAAACACTTTCATTATTTCATCACTTTATTGTGCCAATTCGATAGTGTAATGATCTACAATAAAGATTCAAATTGAAAATGTTGGCATGAAATGGATAGGCTTGAATACAATGTTGAGATTATTAATTTAACTATGCCAATTACCGAGGAATTCCTATGTCATAGAACTACCTTTCACAAATGAGAATTTAGATTTAACACAAAAGTCAAGAATCCACAATAATTATATTAAGATAAGACGAAACTCATTGCAACAAACAAAGGGAACCTAATCAAGGTTTCCCATGTTGTATAGAATCACTTCTTAGGATAACTTCCACAACTCTATATATGACAATTGATGGAGATAAGGTAGGACAATGTTTGCATATAAACCTATGCATGAATAGTGACCTTCCATGTGAAAAATAAATAAATGAGATGTCAAAGGAATAGGGGCATGGCACATGCACAAATATTGAAGTAGAGCATGTGTACATCTATGAAATAATACACGTGTAAATTTAGACCATGAATTAGAAAGTTGAGGTCGAGTAATGTTACCTAAGTTATGCTTGTAAAAATTAATTAAGCCTAGCTAAGTAATCTTAACATTTTTAATACTAAAAAGCATTCATTCATTATAAAGCTTACATTCATGGAATCAAGTTATTCGTGGTAGATGTAGTTTAGTGAGTTCCTAATATAATTTTATTAAATTTCTTTGTGAATAATATAAATAAGGTTCATTTGCACTTAGATGGATAATAATGATTTTCAAGCCTACTTATTACTAAAATTATTATACAAAGATTTATTATCTTTGAACTTTTTAATGTGAGTTAAGTGTTTCTATTAACTTTACAAGTTTTATATTATTGATGTTATTGGAAAAAGTATTGTTTGTTTAGTTTCTTTATCTTCTTAAAAATGATAAGATTTGATCATTGTTAACTTTACAAGCTTTGTATTATTGAAGTCATTGGAAAAATTATTGTTTGTTTAGTTTCTTTATCTTCTTCGAAATGATAAGATTTGATCATTGCTAACTTTACAAGCTTTGTATTATTGAAGTCATTGGAAAAAGTATTGTTTGTTTAGTTTCTTTATCTTCTTCAAAATGATAAGATTAAATGATCATTGTTTCTATATCTTAAGTTTTGTTTGGTCTCTAGGTTCTTATTTGTGGTGGATTTGTGGGAAAAAAAAACTTTGTTTTTCTTCTTATTATAATCTCTACAACTTCTTGTTTAATTTAATTTAATACCTTTTTTTCAAAATAAAATAAGAAAATTATAATGCACCATGGATTTAATCATTTTGATAATATTTTCACAAAAACATATTTCACTAAACCCTTTCCATGGGTACATAAAACTTTTTTTCTATGCATTTAATTTAATTTAATACATTTTTTTCAAAATAAAATAAGAAAATTATAATGCACCATGGATTTAATCATTTTGATAATATTTTCACAAAAACATATTTCACTAGACCCTTTCCATGGGTACATAAAACTTTTTTTCTATGCATTTAATTGTCAAGATGATTTTGGGAAGGACCCTACTATTCTTAAGAGTTCTAGACATTTTGAGCTTGAGAATCTAAACTCTAGGAGTAGTACCAAGTTTTTTGCATTTCTACTCTTCCCTAGAACCTACTATTTTTTATGAAAAAACTAGGGTAAGTGCATGGAAATGTGAGACCAAAAGGGGGTCTTAAGTGGTCATTTTTAAATCAATAAAAACTAATCTTGGATGAGAAATTGAAGATAGTTATGCTCAAAATTTGAAGATGCAACAAGAACAAGAATCGTAGTGCTCTGAATCTAATTTTTGAAAATTTATTTGAATTGTAGACAAAATGACTTTTCATTCCTCTAAAAATAGGGTGCAAGGACAACATGGCCTCATTTGTTGACCTATCAGAGAGCAATCTACTATCGCCAAATGATGAAATCAGCACCATGATCCATAGATTCTAAGCAAAAAGGTTTATGAAAAAGGAAATAATGTATTTGTTGGGGCCCAAAACCATAAAATATCCCATTGTTTCTTTTTCAAGAAAGACTGTCAAACTTTAACAACATTGAGAGATTCAATCCCACCATTGACAAGTAATTTGCAACCATTTGAGCTCCCTTTGCAGTGGGAAGATAGATCGGGTGGATTTGGATAATAGAAAACCACCATCACTTGATTCCCATATTATAAAAATTTGAAAAATAGAAAAGGGATTTTGTATGTTGATTAGCCGTTAATGTTGGCGCCCATCACCTACACCATAGAATTGTTCACTTCCAATCAAGAACTCTTTTATTGTGATTTCTCTCTCACCATGATCAAACTTTTCAACTTGAATGTAGTCACAGGAAAGTATGGGAAGATAAGAAAATAATTCTCTAAGCTTGTTAGTAACAATAGGAGGTCATATGATGAGGCTCCTTTAAAAGATCCATAGGAACCATTTCCCTTCTAATGCATTTTCTTTTCTACATATCAATTATTTCATGTACAATTTTCTATAATCACTTTTTGACCATGCATAATTCTTCTTATAATGTAAGCATGGCTTTTTTGTCAATTGACTATTACACAATTCAATGAACCATACATTCTTTTCTATGAAATACAGAGATACTAGCTTACACATTTTTTAGTATTTTTATGAGATTTTATGTGATACTTGAAAAATATATTATGCAAAGTCCAAAGTTATAGAGATATTATATTTATTTTATTTTATTAATATTTTAATGTTAATTTTTAATAATATTATGATTTATTTTTAAATTTTTTTATTAAATGTGTTACATAAATTTTATATTAAAAATTAATTATAAAAATGTTTAAATAATTAAAAAGATAAATTTAATGCATACAAGTATGTGTATACTTAGAAGTATTTAAGTGCTCGTATTGAAGCTTGAATGTTATCTTTTGTATTAGTGTTTCTTAATTTTATTTTTGTTTTATATTGAAATTTCAAATGGTGAGATCCATCATCATACAAAAGATTTATAGAGAATTTTTGATACTTTTGTTTTCTAGATAATAGTGGTTATTATGTATTAATATATAATATATTAGTTAATTATAAAGAATATGGTATTAAACATGTTTTTGTATATGTATACAATGGTGAAGGAAAATAATTATAATTTTATGCACACACAAACACATTTACATTAGTAATTGATAATTATGGAAGTGATAATTAAATAATTTATACCGCATTGGGAAATTAAAGGTAATACATAAGGGTATTTAACTCTAGATTATTTTTATGTGCTTCTAAATCTCATTGTTATGGAATTAGAATTGGATTCTCTTTTTCCTCGAATTATACATAAAGACTAACTTTTTCCAAGTCAAGTCTATAGATTTAATCATTACAATTGAGGATTTAATACTATAATTCATAAGCTTTCACTCTATGGTTTGCCCAATATCTAGAATGTTTACTACACTAAAATAACTAGTGGTATTTAAGAATAGCTTTAGAGTGATTTTAGGTTACTAAGGGACACATTCTCATAGGTCAACCGTTGGAATAATTGGCTTTAAAATCATGCTAAAGATCAAAGACTACAATCTTCAAGTATGTAAATGCTGACCTAATGATATAATAAAGAATAGATCCTTCTTTGGTGCTCCAATTGAAGTGTTTCTAGCATGCTCCTTTCTTATATGTGAATAATATTCAATGTTTCTAATGTGTCAAAATGAATTTAATTGAGAACCTTTAAATACAAGGAAACTGAACAATAAATCATGCAAAGTTATTACACCCCAATTGTGTAATTACTATTTATTATTACTAAGTAGGGTAAAATGTGAATGTAATGTGAATTCGGTGGATGAATAAATTATTTGTGCACTATGTTGTCAATGCCTTATGAATGAATGCATTTATATAAATAAATGATTATTGTGTTGATATTCTAACTTTGGAGATGTAATGTGTATATTGCATATTTTGTGAATAACTGACTGTCGTGCACATGTGTTAGTGTTTGTAGGTACATGTTCAATTCCTCCAAGTGGGGGGGAAGTATCACTAGGGAGAAGGTCTTGGTCGAGTAACCATAGTAGAATAATTGAGTTAGGTTATTAAGTGGGAGGTTGGTAAGTCATCCTTAGATGTTATGTCTACTTTAGTAAAAGTCTAGTTTACTATTGTGTGCATTATTGGATGATGATTATCTATTTAAGTTTATGATTACCTTATTGTTACCATGTTTATATTGATAAATGGGTATACTAGGTATGTGTATGCATACACACATGCATGGAAATGAGACTATACGCACCAAGGAACACATACATGAGAGTACATAGGTACAAGTACCTATGCACACTCATGCACATGAGTTGCTTATGCACATGGAACTATTCGATGTAACCCATGGTATGCATATGTATATGTATAGACATATTGCTTGTAGTCTCTTATCAAACACCATGGTAATTGTGTATGAGTTTGGTGAATGGATCGAATGTGTGTATATATATAATGTATATACATATATCCATATGTGCAGGTGTATCCATACACGCGTATGGTAGCAAATGGATATGCCCATACGAACGTATTGATACATGTATACATACACATACATGTACATAGAGGCAAATATATATAATATATGTGTGTGTACACAAATAATATATTAATATAAACAATGTGATTGCTATTCTTTTACATATAACAATTATATATACACTCTTCGTTGACTTGTAATGTATATAAATATATATATTAACATATACATATATATATATAGTATTTATATTTAAACATCATTTACTTTAAGATCGACTATTTCAAACAATAAATATCAGCCGATTATAGTGTTAAATATATTTGGTTTGAAGTCGATAATCATGGATGACTTAATGGCCAAAACCTTGAGAAGAATACAACTGTATTTATGAGTTGTTATTTATGCTTTTGTTGTCATACAAAAGAGAGAGTAGGATAAGTGCACCAATCTGTGACACAATTTAGGTGCCAAATTGGAAAAAATTGTAAGAATGGGCCGAAATTGGCTATTTGGCATGCGCCAAATGTGAAAAGTAAAATAAAAGAAGAAAACACATTTCAAACCCTCATTTCTTTTCAACCCGCAGCTTGGCTTCGAGGATTTGAGGTCTGCAACTCGCACTCACGAAATATTATCCATTATTTGCATCCTTAGCTTGCAATTTTTCATGAGGATCCTGCCAACACGTCAGAGAGGTCAAAGATTGAGAAGAGGTATGTATTTTTATTCTATTTATTTTGAATTTGATTTATAATGCAGATTGAAATAGGTTTTTATAATAAAACTTTGTTCTAATTCTCAGGGAATGAATCTCCATCTCAAAACATTGAGAATTCACAATCACCCCCTTAGGAAGAGCCTCCTATACAAGAAAAACCTAAAACCCCTCCATCAATTCATAGGCATCCTCAAGGAACACAAGAAAATATTCTAAATCAAATTAAAAACAATAAAAGAGACATTGAACAATTAATTGGAAGATTAACTGAGCATGCTGAAACCCACCCTTATAAGAGAGGGATTGTTGAATCATTGAAGTCAATTGTAACTCATGTAGGAGAAATGAGCTAGAAAATAATTTTTTGGTCAAATAAGAGGCATGAGATGAGACAATTTTATGCTAGTGCTTTGTCATATACAAATGAGAAAAAGTAAAAAATTAGCAAAGCCAACTTGTTTGCCCTATTTACAGACCCGAGCACCAATGCACCTTTGTCTCATGCATATAGGAGGTTCCCCATCCATTGGTGTAACCATGAGTTAATTAAAAATAAATTTTAGGAGTGGTGGTGGATGGTATTTGACCAACCTCCATGCAAAAACCATGAAGTACCACAATAATTTTTGAGGAAACTCTATTGTGATTTTGTCCTCAATAAAATGTCAAACTATTTTGACATCTTAGACTTTCAGGGTAGAGATGGTGGCTCCACACATGATAGACCTATTTCATGATGTAATCCACGATTGGCACTAAGACCCTTGGCCAAACCCATGGTGGAGCATGTCGTTGTTCCTTCCATTGTTAAGGATAGCGTAGAGGTGGACATGCTAGAGTCGATTGACTCACTCACCCAAACCATTTTATAGTGTGTGAGGCCTCTAGTAGAGCCTAATGTGGAGGAGATGTGTAGGCCTTGAGCTCCAACCCACCATTGTAGTGCTTGTGGTGTTGTTTGTAGGTACAATTATCAAAGTGCTCGTGATGTAGCTACACAACCTACATCAGCTGCAAAGGTGATGTCTTTTACAAATGATTTGTTGAATGATACATTCGACATTGACACTCAAGTAAAATTCAGCAAGTTTATTTAATGTTGATTATTAAATTATATTTTAAAATTTAATAATAACTAAATTAGTAGAATTTCGATATGATAAAATTTCAGGGTCAAACTGTTCATGAGATGTGCTCCATTCCTATAGACCCTTATGGGTGATCCCACAAAGCTGGTTTAAAATTTTTGGGAGATTCTAATTTTTGTTGAAATCACATATTTTTAGAAAATATAATGATTTGAGCCTTTAAAAGTTCCATTTAAATCATTCCAATTGAAGAGGGTTTGATCAAACTACCCTAGATCAAACTCCCTTGGATAGAAACCCGCTAGTTTTAAACCATACATATAATGGAGTCTCCTTTACACCTATCAAAATGCTGATAAAAAACTAGTTTAGATTTACCTTTTGGGGAATCAAATGAATTCATTTAAAATTTATTTTTTGTAAGTATGTAGTCCTTATTATAAGCTTCCCAAAAATTATAATTTTAAATAAATTTAATTTTATTATTATATTTATTTTTTATTTCTTGTGAATGTAGTTTCTTCACCGAAAATAGAGCTCTTTGTTCTGCACATGTGGAAAAATATTAGATTATCAATTTATTTTTAAAAAATATGAGTGCACCATATATTTAATTCCTTGATCCAAGAAAAAAAAAATTGAATTTCGATACATACAAAAAAAGTTACACGTTATACGGTCGCACTATGTCTGAATCGTAATTGGTTTGACTTCAAAACTTGATTAAAGAAAAAATATTCAATAAAAACTTATCTAACCAAGTGGAAGCACTAGATCATAGAGTTATAAATCTAAATTTCAAAGAATTAGAATTTTATCCTTCATAGAAAAAAAGTTATGCATTAAATACGGTGAGCATCAATTTTTAAAAATGTTGTTTTTTGAAAAAAACTAGTTTTCGAGGGAGATGGAAAAATAAGTGCAATCTGATTCCAAAAATTTTGAAAAAAATATATTTAGAATCTACAGAAAAAATTTCATGAAACTCTAGTTTGAATACTCTTCAAATTCCTCATGGTTTAGCCACTACAGGTGCCCAAAAGTGAAGATTTAGTTTAAAAAAAAGTATTCTAGTGTCCCTAGTTTGACCAAAAATTTAAACCACTATTGTGGGATCACCCTTATTCATTCTTGACAATGAGTCCATAGGTATGCAACTAGTATTAAATATATTATTATTGCATTTGAACAGTTGAATGCTATATTTGAATGTTTGTCTCATAACATGCTTTGGATTCCAAACAGTTTCGTGGTGGACCTTCGACTTCCACACATAGCAATTCATTTCCTCAAACAACTTTCACTCAAGTAGTCTTTATTCATTAATCGTGTTGTAAAACAATGTTAGCTAGTTTTCATAATTTTGCATATATAAATCTAAAAAAATGATGAGAAACACAAACATTTCATTTGTATTCCTTGATTGTGTCACATTATCTTCTCCTAATTCACTTTTTGTTCCTTTATTCCTTCATAATCCCATCCCATTAACATTTAATAGTTCACCCTATTTTCCATGATCCCCTCCTAGTCCATGCTATGTGTCATTATGCCCTTCTACTCCCATCTTATTGTACCCATTATTATTTCACCCTAGATGTTCCATGATCCCCTATTTTCCACCATACATTCCTTTACCCATTCTATGTTATACCATCTTTATCCACGTTTCATTCTAGATAACTCTTCTCTATTATTGCAACACACATGTCAAGTTCGCAATTCGTGTACTAGAGTGAAACACTAGACACCTCCTAATTCCCCCTATGTTGCATTATTCCCTACTAATCACATTCGATTTACCTCTAATTGTCTACCCTATATTTTGTTATCCCATCCTAGCCCATCCCATCGATCTATACTAGTCCATCCTATGTTCCATTAATCCCTTCTATTCCCATCCCATTATCCTCTCTTATTTCACCTTATGTTCCATTATCCCCTCTTGGTCTTGTCCCATTATCTTTCCCTAATTCACACTATGTTCCTTTATTCCCTCCTAATCCCATCCAATTAACCTCTAATAGTTCATGCTATATTTTTTTATTCCATCCTAGCCCATCCCATTAATCTATTCTAGTCCATCCCATATTCCATTATCACATTCGACTCCCATCCCATTATACCCTCTATTATTTTAGCATATGTTCCATTATCCCTTATTGGTCTTGTCTCTTTATCCTATCTATGCTATAGCACCTCCATCCAAATTTTATCCTATACACCATTAGAAGAAATAAATCTTCTTTCACTCAATATTGACTAAAGTTTTCTTCTACATTACTATTGCACACCTCAACAACAAACTTCATGTGCTATAGTAAAACCCTAGACATGTCATAATTCATCGTATGTTCTATTATCCCTTTGAAAGTTGCTAGTAATATAGTAATCCTCACTTCATTCATGTGAAATTCATTGTGGCATTATCACTTGTTGATAGCATATCTTCATTAACATTAGTTCATCAGAATATGCAATACGAATCTCAATGAGCACTGAACTTTGGCATTTGCAAGAGTTTGGTCTATCCTAGTGGACTTAGTACTTTCACCATTATGTGATCTATAAGCAATATATTGTAGTCTCAATTGAGGCCAACCATTTAATCTTTCATTTATGACAATTATAAAGGGACTACCTGTACTTCTTTATATTGATGCTAGATATGTTTTTTCATCTGCAGTTGATGACATTAGACAACCATGCTGATGTTGGTGGCACAATGGACCATGGAGTTGCTGCAGCAATAGCCAGTTCTGATCCATTAAGAGAGGTATGCAATAGATTAGTCGATTTGACATTATATTTACTCTTTTATGGTCTATTATAGAAAAAAATCATAATACTTTTATGTAGTTTAATTTCTATCTAGATGGTTGCTACAGGTGGTTGTCACGGGTATGTGCAAGATCATCATGGAAAAAGCAGGCCCTTAAGTCGCAAAAAATTTAGAAAAATCAGAGTTAGGCAACTTGAAGTAAAAATTTCAATAATTTATCTATATTATTTCAAAAATGTGTAAGAATAGAATCTATAGAAAATTAAATGTATTTTCTAAACTACTAGGTATGTTTAAAAAAACAAAATCTATTTGGTGAAAATTTGAAATTTCAATGCAGTGGTACTTAAATTTTAGGGAAAAAATAAGAAGTAGGTGTCTGTCTGACCACCCTAACTACAAGAAAATGACAATATTTTTTTATAAGATTTTAGATATATGTAGATGACTCATGCCTCGATGTGATTCATATTTTTTTGTAATTTTTTTCCAAGTAAATAATTAATTATGAATTTATTATTACAACTTTTTAAAAAATATAAAAACTTGTATGTCTAACCACCTTAACTTGGTCAAAACTTCATGAAATTCAATTTTTATTTTTTTAATCCTATAGTATGTGAAGCATAGAATGTGACGCATGTTTTAGATTCAAAAAATATGATACCATTTGAAAGTTATAGATGATTTTCAATCAACCTATCAATCAAGAATTTAGTTGTAATTTGAATAGAAAATGAATAATAATTACTTATTAAATTAAAAGTAAAACATAATTTATATAAGTGGAAAGCTGAGAATCTCCTTTAAAAACCCTTTTTGTTTCATCAATTTTTGGTAAAAAAATAGTCGTCAGCCACATACCCATCATATTTCCACTTTTTGGCCCATCATGATCCTACACATACCCTCACTCCAAATCGTGGATGTGGTAATGCTATAAATGTGCATGATGACTATATGTATGTGGTAAGTGATTATATTTTGTTATATGTCATTCCACAATTCAATTTCTATGTATTAACATCTTTACTTTTTATTGTATCAGTTGAAGGTCTAGAATGAAGAGAGGAGGACTAGCAAGTGTGTTTGAAAGAAAAGAGAACCAATAGTCACTCCATCCAGTCAAATTTCAAAGGCAGCGCGTGATCTATTTCCTTCCCCTAGAGGGAAATGACTATATGTATTAGGGTCAATTTTTGTATGCCTATGTCGTATTTTGGAACATATCTTTTGAACTATCGATAGATACGTGACATTGTATGTCCATATGGCTCCTTTGTACTAAGCTTGTATGGATTTTTTGGATATATTATATATACTTTTATCAATATATCTAGCATTGTATAGCCCTACGACTTTTTGATTAAAGAAAATCTTATTTTGCTACTACCATTCTTGAATGATGTTATCATGCGTATTGTGTAAACTGTATGCTTAAATGTTGTACTCATGGATTTTGTTTACATATAATGCTTAATTAATTATTTTCGATTGCTCAATAAGCCCCATCATAAGCGTATTATGTAAATAAGCTCCACTCCTAGTGGTATGTATCCTTTGGAATGCTTCAATTACTTGTGCCTCACTTATTCACATGTATGCTTCACTTATTCACATGTATACTTCACGTATATTATGTGTATTCACGTGTATGCTTCATGCTTCCAATCACTAGTAGAAGTTGGCAAATAAATGACTACGTGACTAAAATTTTTAGTCACATGACTAACACTAGTAGAATTTGGAAAATAAATAACTAATTTGGTCATTTATAAGTGACTAATTTGGTCATCGGGTAAATCACAACTAAATGACTAAATAAATAACTAATATCAGACAAATAAAAATGACTAAATAATTGACTAAATTAATGACTATTACTCTATTCTTTTTTCTTTCAAATTTGATCATAATCCATAGAGCTTAAGCCCCTCTCATGGGACCCTTACCTAAGCGGGCCATTTGGCTGCCTAGGTTACTTGATGCACCAAAAATACTTATTGTGTGGAAGGCATTGGCTCTCGGTGCAGTCTTAAGGCCTTCACATATTTTATAAAGAAAATTAACATTTACATTTTTTAACTTTTATTACTCATTATGTTAATGGATCATTAATGTTTTTAACTATGATTTGAAACTAGTTTGATTTTCCTGTTGTGTTAGCATGTCAAATGTATCAAAGAGAAATTGTGGTCAATTTCACTAATAAAATATGATTTAAACAATCCAATTTCCTGCTGATAGCCCTCACTCAAAAGGGGAACAAGAATTAGAGAACGCCACTCTGGAAGTTGTGAGGGATACTTTTGAGACCCAAAGCGTGAAAATGAAAACACCTAATGTCAATATTCCAGAAGCCAAGAATGGCTTAATGGATACCCTTCCTTGGGATCAGAGGCTTTTTTCTAAGAAGGATTGGGAATCAGGAAGAGAGTTGGAAAGCCAAGATGAGACTAAATGGGAGGAGGTTATTTCACATTCAAGGTCAAAGAAGGAAAGAAAAAAGAGGATGGAAACCTCAAGTGGAATGATCACAAGAACTAGGGCCAAGGCAGACTGTGGGAATAATAAGCTTAGCCAGGGAAGGAGATCAGAAAAATGGCAAAGGGAACATGACAGCCTTCAGGATATTGCGGATGGGATCCAAATGACCATCCCGGAGATACTTCAATCCCCAGGTAAGAAATGAAAATCATGTCTTGGAATATAAGAGGGCTAAATAGCCGTCATAAAAAGGATGTTTTGCAAAATTTTGTTAGAGACCACAAACTTGATATTCTTCTTGTTCAAGAAACAAAAATGCCTAAAGATAAAGTAGAATGCTTTAAAAAAATTTAGAACTGTGGGGCTCACGAAAATAGTTCTGTTGGTGCTTCGGGGGGAATTGTTACTTTTTGGAACAAGTTGTTTATTAAAGGTGAGCCCTTAATGGAGAATGGTAATTTTGTGGCCACTAGATTTACCCACATAAGAGACAATTTCTGCTGGATTCAATCTAATATATATGCCCTGAATTGTAAGAATGCTAGAAATTCCTTTTGGTGTGAGTTGTCTACTTTTTGAAAGTGTTTTGCTAATGAGCACTGGGTGGTCATGGGAGACTTCAATACTCCTCTCCTGAATGATGAAAAATTTGGGGGCTCTCAAATTAACTGGGATAGAAAATCAGGCCTCTCTGACTTCATTAACAGTAATGCCTTGATAGACCTTGACTTGCAAGGTGCTTCATATACTTGGACTAATAGGAGGATTGGACCTGATTTGATCCAAGTGAGACTCGATACGGCCCTTGTTTCTGGTCAATGGTTTATAGACTATTTTTGTGCTTTGAGAGCTTTATCAAGGGTGGGATCTGATCATTTTCCCATTTGTCTAATGGCGGATCCTGGTGAAAAAGAACTCCCCCTTCAGATTCAAAAAATTTGGTTATCTCATACTCAAATCTTTGAGGAAATTAGTAGATGGTGGAATATTGACATTACTGGCACAGCTATGTATAGGATTGCAAAAAAATTAAAGGAAGTGAAATTCAATTTGAGGAGATGGAAAAAGGATGCCTTTGGGAATATCTTTGGAACTAAGACGGATATTCAAGGTAAACTCTAGGAGATCCAAGCTAAAATCCAGAAATGGGGGTACATTGATAATTATAGAGAAAAGGAAAATGAACTTCTCACTCAATTGCATGACATCATTGCTAAAGAGGAAGTTTTTGGCAGCAAATATCTAGGGTGTCTTGGTTGACTGAGGGAGATATGAACACCAGATTTTTTCACCTGTCTGCTTTGAAACATAGGGCTGCTAATAGAATTGCTTACATTGATGTAAATGGGACTAGGTTTGAGGAGGAAGATGATATCAAGAAACAGGTTGTTCTTTTTTTCAATAACCTTCTTTCTTGTAATGGAGAGATTGTACCTGATACTCAAGACTCCTTGCTTGAGGCTATACCCTAGGTGATTGGTCATAATGAAAATTCTATGATCACTGCTATTCCTTCCAAGGCTGAAATAAGGAAAGTCATTTTCTCTTTTGATGGCAATAAAGCTCCCAGACCTGATGGTTTTCCTTTATTCTTCTTCCAAGTGTTATGGGAAATTGTTGAGTTGGATGTTGAGAAGGTTGTCAAGGAATTCTTTGGATCAAGATGTCTTTTGAAAGAACTTAATGCTACTTTTGTGGTCCTTATTCCAAAAAAACCCGGGGCTTCAGAGTTTCAAGCTTTTCGGCCAATCAGCCTTTGCAATTCTATCTATAAAATTATTTCGAAGGTTTTAACTACAAGAATGCTTTCTTTGCTTCCTCAAATGATTTCTCCACAGCATAATGGTTTTGTGCCAGGTAGGTACATTCTGGACTTTGTTATCACTGTTCATGAGAATTTACATTCTTTAATGATCTCGAAGACTGAAGGGTTCATTCTTAAATTGGACATTTCCAAAGCCTATGATCGGGTAGATTGGAATTTTTTATTTAAAATCCTGGTCAAGTTTGGTTTTAATAACAAAGTCATTCAGCTGGTGAACCAGCTAGTTTCGACGGTTACTTCTTCTGTCATTGTGAACGGGCCGCCTTCAAGGTTGTTTTAGACTTCCAGAGGTCTCAGACAGGGAAATCCTATATCTCCTATTCTATTTACAATTTTGGTTGAGTGTTTGGGAAGAAATATTAAAAAGCTTATTGATCAAAGATCCCTTGTTGGTCTTAGACCTTCCTCTTCTCTTCTAACCTGTTCCCACCAACAATTTGTTGATGACACCATTCTCATGGGAAGATCTACTATGGCTGAAGCTAAGACTTTCAAAAGGATTCTGAATCTTTATGAATCTACTTCTGGGCAAGTTGTTAATAGGGCTAAGAGTTCAATTTTCTTCCTAAACACTCCTGAGCATAGACAAGTTAAACTTGCTTAGATTCTTGGATGCCAAATTGAGCCTCTACCATCAACCTATCTTGGTTTGCCTCTTTGCATTAAACCCTTGGACTCATTCTAGATCTCTTTGGTTGAAAACTTCAATAAGAAGTTGTCGAGGTGGAAAGGAGCTCTTCTCAATCAAGCTGGAAAAATCCAGCTCCTCAAGGCTTCTTTGCAAAATCTTCCTATGTATGCTCTTAGTTTATTTAAAATTCCTACTAAATATGTTGAGGCTATTGAAAAACTTCAGAAAAGGTTTCTCTGGTCTGGTGTGGAGGATAAGAAGAGAATGCCACTCATTGGTTGGGATCTGGTTTGCAGACCTAAATCGAGAGGTGGCCTAGGCTTAAGGAAAATTAAAGTGTTGAATCTGTCCCTTCTTGCTAAACAGCTTTGGAGAACTCTTACTTTGAGAGGGGAATGGCGAGATACCTTAAAAGCCAAATATTTTAGCAACTGTGAGTCTCTTAATGATGTTATTAATTCTTCTTTTTTACCTCGTGGGTCTATCTGCTGGAATGATATGAGTAGAGGTAGAAAGTTGTTGGAAATGGGAACTAGTTGGCTAGTTGGAAAAGGAAATTATGTTAGGTTCTGGGACACTAGTACACAAACAACAATATATGACTAAATAAACTACTAAAAATTGCATATAAATGACTAATTTTGGTCACGTGACCATTAGTAGTTTATTGCCGGTCATTTATAACGCGACCAAATTTATGACTAAACTATTTTAGTCATTTATTTAGTCATTGATTTAGTCATTAATTTAGTCATTGATTTAATCGTTAATTTAGTCATTGATTGTTATTAACTAGTCATTTATTTAGTCATGGTAGTGATTTATTTAGTCATATATTTAGTCATATATTTAATCATTAATTTAGTCATTAATTATTGTTAACTGGTCATTTATTTAGTCAAGGTAGTCATATATTTAGTCATTTATTTAGTCATATATGTAGTCATTAATTTAGTCATATATTTAGTCATTAATTTAGTCATTACTTTAATAATTTATTTAGTCATTATTTTAGTCATTACTTTAGTCATATATTTAGTTATTTAGTCATTTAGTCATATTTAGTCATTAATTAATCATTACTTTAGTCATTAATTCAGTCATTTTATTTACTAGTTTTCATTAATTGGTAGTAAATATAATCACGAAATAAATAATTTATTAAAAACCATAAATTTTATAATGAAAAACTAATATAATATTAAATTTGAACTAAAACATAAAAGTAAATAAAAATATTGCATATGCGTATAAGCTACAACATACTAGAATTAAAAGATTGATTCAACATCATGATAAATAAAGGTAATCTACAATAAAAAAAATTAATGCAAATATATATCAATATATATATCAAGTTATAAAATGTCAAGTGTCTAAGAGTATATATGTAAATATAATAAAAAATGTCAAAGTTGTCTAAGAGTTTCCAACTCTTTCAAATACACCATGATAATTAAGATCCCTGAACAACATATTCAAAATATTGTATAAAATAGTGAGCCAAGATGTCTAGCAACTAGTACATGATAAATATGTTCAACTATGTCATTTTTTGTAGATATTTTAGTGGCCACTGTGTGAAGGTTCCTTTTTTCTCTTTCAGACGAACAACTCCATCTATTTTGTCTTCATAAACAAGGGGTATGTTGCTCGTGACCTTTAAAATGTTTACATTTGCATCCATTGTTCCTTTCAAGTTGACTCCATGTATAATAGATAGGGAGTGAATCCACCTAATGCCCACAACATCACCATCTAATGGATCCAACACCTTAACTTTATCTCCTTCTTTGAGTTTATCAATACATTCCTACAAAAAGAAAAAAATAACACATTATAACATAAACTTACATAAAGGCTTCCAACAAATAACACATTATCCATGTTCCTACTAAACTTGCATAAAGGCTTCCAACAAATTTTTATGCATAAATAAAATAAACTAATAAACTTGTATAGTTTTATCTTTAGATTATAGCAGCTACATGCAGCTTAATCAATATCTCATTCAGAAAAATAAAAAATTGTAAGATTTAATATTCAATACCATAGAACACAAAAAATACGATAAAATGTGTTCATTGAGGTCATCACAGAACTCACCGTGTTTGGAGAAGCAAACTATTTTCCACTCAACATACTAGCAGCTGATCTTTTTACAAACCCATTCTCATCAGCCTGCTTGTGCATACACAATCAATAAAATTCCACAGAAGTATGGTAACAATCAATAAAATTCCATAGAATAAGTACATTAACCAAAGAGACTAAATTTAACACTGGAAAAATGATTGAAAACTATAAGGCTTCTCAAAATCAGTCTGCTTTTGGGCTATTAACATGGGCCTCTAGTTAAAACTATTACAGGCTGCTATGGCCCTACAGGCTTATTTAGTATAGCAGTTGTAATCAGGGTCAATTAAATACCAAGCTAAGTGGTTTGTGACCTCTTGTTGATTAGAATGATGTATGTTATCAGCACATTAAAAATAAGCCAGGTCTTCACCAATTATGCAATCATCATTAGCAGCATATCAATTACCCATCAGTTATGTAGTCATGCAATCATGCAGTTAGTTGTGCAATCATAGTTAAAAATTAGTCAATTAAATAAAAAAGATCAATTTTTAAGCATCTCAAAGAACATACGGTGGTATGTTTCCTTGAATGTCTAGAACTCAACTTTCAAACACTATGTTGTTTTGGAATTGGATCAAGAACATTATCCACTTCTTTATCAACATCATTGAATCTTCTTTTTTGTTGAATTTTGAGATGTTGATTCTAATTTTTTCCCCATTGAAAGCACGGTTTTATTGGGTCTTCCAAAGCACATCCATTTCCACTGAACTCTTTGTAGTTCACTTTTTAACTCAATTCAATTTGAGGGCCTAAACACACTTCTATTTGTCTAATGAACAATAATTATATATGTATAGAGGGAATCTAATGTAGGTGTGGTGGAAATGGACATGTCTATTTGATTGTTGAATAAATTCCAACTATCATGATTAATTCTATCTTCCATTATTTGCATGATTTACATTGATTATAAATTGTTGATGTTCATGAATGTGCACATTATTGAATAGAAGACTGCCTTACTTTAATCACATTTTTGTCTTCCATGTCATTGGTAGCTTTAACATGCAAGTATGTGCTTTTTAACTCTATTGTATTATTGTAAATTACAAAGTATGTGCAATGGGTATGATGAAGAGGTGTGGAAGTTAAATTAGGGAAATTTTTGGTCTTTTTTTGGCATACATTTATGTAGTACATGAGTTCAACTGGAAGGGCAATGGAGAAGTGGTAAATGTAAACGACCAAAATACAATTGAAATAAAAAACCATAAATCAAGAAGATATTAATTAATTTAGAGATTTAATGGAGAGATGGAGAGATTTTCATTTTATATTTCTGCATGTGTCTTAACATGCAATCTGTCAAACGTGTTTAGGCATCATTCAGCTCATTCCCTAAGCCAAAATACATGTCAAAGAACACATATTAAAACCTTAAAAAAATTGTGTCCATGGGTATGTCTAACATTACATCTATTTTAGATAAAATAATAATTTAAAATAAATAAAAGAATTCTAATATTTTGTATTGCAGGTGAGAGATTTCTAAAATGATAGTGGTGAAAGCTATATTTTTATTATTATTTGTATCTATTGGTGTTTGTTTACCCATTTTAGCCACCCAAATAGGGGAGCTCCACTTGGGCATGACCAATTTTGGCTTGGGTGGTGGTCCCCATGGAAGGATCCCTCCACTCAACTATGTAGCCTCGTATTAACATAGTCTGGAATGTTCCACACTTGTGAAATGAATAAATAGTACATACAACAGCTTGAATAGGGCATTCAATCCCTTGCCTTCACAAAAAGGTATTGCTGACTCAATCTGTTCATACTGTCGATCTTCTCAAACACCAACTTTAAAAATAGAAAATTAGTTTTTTGAAGGCTCGGTAGAATCTAAACTTAGCACATGAACATGGGAGAAAATTCCATGCACTAAGCAATGCTTTTGGCTTGGTAAGGAAAGACCATTTACAACAATTTTGTTATTGCTAGGAGGTAAATTAAAAGAAGCATTGTTACTTCTCCAATTAGCCATGATGAAGCAGAGTTTGAGTTCATAGCAGAGGAGAAAAAAGTGTTGGTTGTGTTGGATGTGCTACTTCTTCACAATCAAAGAAAAACCCATCAAATATTGTTATCTATCCATACAAATTTTGAATAAGATGTTTAGAAACAACAAAAAAGAGTAGGACTCTTGACTTCTAAATTATTCATAACTTGTAGATTAAGGAGTCAGTATAAGGAAATGGATATAACATAACCATTCAACTATACTAATCACAAGAAGTAAATATGTATTATAGAGTAACCACTTCCAATACTAATGATTATTTATCAAGTGATCACAAGGCCATTATAAAGTCAACTGTGCCAACAAACCACCAGATACATATGCACTTGAATGTAAAAATTGGAACTTAATCAATTAGTGATTGGTAGAATTGAGTACTTTTGGTCTAAAAATAATTGATGCATAGCATAAATTTCAAGCCAATTGGAATATAAATATAGATGGCATCTAATTGTCATTTTCCTACAAGACTAAATCCAGCTACCTAAAGGAAAAGGGGCAGAGGGCATTTTCACGTGTCTCATGGTGATTTCACAAACTTCTAGCTATGTCTTTGACAACCCAATTAACTTGTATGAAATTTGATGAGTAAATGGTTACAAACTTAAAAGTTCCACAGTTCTTAAATGTTGAACAAAATGATTTTCTTGATAAAAACAAATAAGGAGACTATGATTGTTTTGCAAGACCTGGAAGTCCTTGGCACTTCCTAAGGTAGTTGGATGGACTAACATTCACATACATTTCATTCAACTTACACAGTTGACAATGGACTAGTCTTCACCAATATAAGGTGCCCTCATTAGGAGAAATTAAGAGAAAACAAGATGTCCTTTGCCGATCAAAGGAAAACAAAGGCTCCATTGAATCCATGGTAATTTAGCCATTCTCTATAATGGGCATTATTGAAGAAAAAGGTAAAAAAAAAACAACTAAATCCTGTTCTGAGCCTACAAAATAGCACAACAATGGATCCAGTCTTTACCCTAATAATGCATACAAACAAGATTCATAGCCTACAAAGACATAAAAGTTCAAATTTATCATGATATGTAGTTTTCTGAATTTATCCTACTTTTATGCTGCAAATTGGTATATATTTATGATTTTCATATGCTTTTTGTATGGACATACCCAGCACCAAGAAAAAAAAAATGTCCTAATGGCATATCACACCCAATTTTGACATATCACACCCACATACCCAATTCCAATTGGATAAGTTATCCAGTAGATCATGAATAACCTAGGAGATAGATAGTAATGCAGAAAACCAAAGCACTTGAAACCACTGAAGTGTGTTTGGTAACTATTACTGTGCTACAGTTATCTACTTTTCTCGTATTGTTGCTTTGTTTCTTCTCCTACTATATTATTTCTCCCCTACTGTCCTCTTTGAAGAATTTGTTTTGTTCGCTAAATACCACCCTAAACAACTTCTTTTTTAAATTGTACTTTGGGGTGTTTAGACAACATGCTGGAATCTGCCAAGCAACTTCCAAAAATTTCTATTTTGAAAATTTTAAACTAAATGCTACATGTTTTCACTATTGAGAAGTACTTACTTCAACATACATGAGAATTAAACAATCCAATAGGGTGAAATCTTATCAGGAAACTTCAAAATGTTTTCCTTTCTGGAAAGAACTCGAGAACCATTTATTATGCATTTCTAGCATGTCTGTTATGATCTATGCATGTAGATAAAGAAAAAGGTCATTGTCTATTTGTATTGGAAAATCTATTCTAATAGGTCAGGGTTGTTTTAAGTTCAAGGCAATGTTATAGGATTTTAAAAGAAACATAAAATAGAAGTCATGGAAGAGCAATAAATAATCACGTATAGGAGTTCCAAAAATCTGGTCATAGAGTTCAAAATGAAATAAATGCAAGGAATCTTTCCCAAGGAATTAACAAAAAAATGTCATAGTGAAGGTGTTTACAAGGAATGAACAAGTAATTTATAAAGCATCTTAAGTGTGAAATAAAGCCATAACAATTCTGCCATGTGACAAAGTTACGAAAATCCACTATCCTAAACTGAAAAGGGAAGTTCCAAAAAGGAATTAAGCCTTAACATCTTGCATGTCCTAAATGATTAACATAGATAGTTTCTCAAAAACTGTACATGGCCAAGTGTAGCATCAATACGGCTTTTTGTATTAGGCATGAATTGGCAACAATACCTTTCTGGAGAGTTTCTTGTTTGTCTTATTTTGTAAATAGTTAGCTTCGATAATGGTAAGGCTTCTTGGTGTGGTTTTAACCATTTTACTATTCAAATAGATTTTCCCTGTCTTGTATACTTTAATTTCAGTTCTAAAGTGTAAATCGAATTCCATTCTTCATTTGAGCTTTCAGCTAATGTTCAGTTTTGTTAATAGAGATTCCAGCATTTACAGTAGCATGTGCTTTGACATATTTCATATTCCTTGCAGACTTCAGCATTGAATTCATATTTTTCCAGTTGGATTTCCAAGGGCATTGAGGGTGCTATTTTTTTCAAGCAAAAGAGAAGCTTCTCATTCAAACGACAACAATGTTGAGAACAATTTTCCATTGAGAAAATCTCATGAATTAACTTTTTTCCTGACACTACCACTCTGCTTATAACTTTTACAGAAACCTAGACTGTATAATAGAGGTACAAGTTTGTTTAAATTAATAAAAACTATACACAAGTACATTTTTAGGCTGTTGAAACTCAGGTCTCGAACATAGCCACAAGCTTCTTCATTCATCCAGGTCAACACTCTGATTACTAGAAATCTGAAATACTTACCGACATGACACCATTGTTCACAATCTCTAATAGGTGGCTAAGTGCAAATTGTTCTAAGGGGATTCAAATGACCTTAAGAACACTCTAAATCTCAGAAGAAAATCATCAAATCCTCATATGCAATAAAGCTCAAATGTAATATGGATTGTTACCTATTCTTTCTTTATGTGTCAATATCACTGTTCTTTTTTTTTTTCTGTATTCTGCTTCTGTCATTCCAACCTAGATTTAACCATCTAATATGTTGTTCATTTGATTACCCCCATTAACCAGATCAGCCAATTGGCTGAAGAGTATCATAACATTGAAAGGTTCCAACCATTCCCATCAAAGATTTCCTTCAAAACATTTAAATTATATTAGTCATATAATTATAAATTTATGGTAGAGAAATGACTCCCTATAATGGTAATCAGTATCAATCTATCCATTTTGCAAAAATGTTGGCCTAGATTTGATATGACTACCACAATAAACCTGCTTCTATAGTATAGCCAACATCTATGGATGATTGTCTGAGCTGTAAGAAGAGCAACTTATTTGATCATCTCATGGTAGAAACAAGAAGAACTCGCCATTCAATCAATCTACATGCATACCTTCTGTATTGAATAGCACTGAACATGTCTGTATTATAAGGTATAAATAGTTTTGAACAGAAGAAGATTCCTAATGTGAATGTCCAGACTCCAAACCATGGGGTTGTGGATAGAACCCCTAAAGGCTACTCTTTTTGTTGCACAACCACCTTGTTCATGGAATGGCTATTTGTACCTCTCTGTAAGTGCAACACCTTCTAATAACAAAATTAGTATTAGAGCCTTCCATTTTGGACTGCAAACAAGTAATTTATCAGTATTATAGACTAGCATCATCACAAATCCACATGTGATGAAATGCAATTGTGTACTAAAATGAGCCAAGTCTTGACCCAGATTTGCTTCTTAAGGTTGAGAGATTTACAAGAATATAATGTGCCAGATTAAGAGAGAGAATGTATATGTTCTTTTATACTTTTTCATATTTCTATAATGAGCTGCAACAAGTCAAATTCTTACAAATATTTTACTCTAATTTTCTTCATCGTCAAGCTTGCATTAAGGTTATTACTCATTACAACTCCAAGAATAAAAAGCATACAAGAAAATGCAAGTTTATAAACTCTTTGTTGCTAAACAAGTATGACTAAGGAGATAGAGTGTCATTTTCATGTGTTAATGACAACAATGAATTGTTAGACTGACTTATCTCTAATTCCTCAACACAACCTAGATCTAACCACTAGATTTCTCTCTATCATGTAATCTAGATCTGACCACCAGATTTCTCTCTATCATGTAGGCAAATCAAAATGTAAAGCACAAAATTTCTGCCTGTAATTTCTATTTTCAAGTGCTGCAGATGTGACAGGTTGCCAATGGAATTAGGAAGGTTACTTAAACCTCTACAGTCTTCTATGTTCAAGTGCTGCAGCTGTGACATGTTGCCAATAGAATCAGGGGGGTTATTTAAACTTTTACACATTTCTATGTTCAAGTGCTACAGCTTTAAGTACATGTTTCCCTAAAACTGTTTTGCCTAAAGGTTTTTCCCTATCATGTATAAGCAACCAAGGAAAATACCAGAACCAAAAAATAATATTTTAGATGCTTAAAATGCACTCATTTCACATACCAAACATTTTAGATTTAAAAGCAATCATAAATGAATCTGATATACAATCCTGGTTGTGACCTATGCTTAAACCCAAAGCAGCCAAAATTAAAAATTAATCTAAAGGTTTGATAGTACTCACCTCAATATCATGCACATACTCCTTGAATTCAACATAATCACTGTCAACATTGTCCTGAAGTTGTGTAGCTTTGCTGAGAGCTCTATTGATAGGGTCTTTTCTTTTTTGTTCTGCTTTCATATAATTGTTCTACAACTATAAAAACATATAGAGTAAGACAATTATGAAGATCTCAACAAAGAAAAAACAACAATAGAGAAAGAGTATGCAAAAAAATGATATAGTTGAGAATCAAAATATTGAGGAATAGCCTCTTACCTGATCTGAATCTATGGAATTATGGTCATTCCATGCAGAAAATATAGGCTTAACAGAGGCAGCCAACTGTGAAACTTTCTCGGTGAGACCATGTAAGCAACTCATTAAATGTTGGTACTCTTCATTTGAGTTGACATGATTTGGAGAGGCTCTTACTGGGCGTTCAACAAATGGCTGTGAAATCTCTGTTGATGAACTAGATTTCCAATTCATACTACTCTTAGATTTAGTACGATCTAGTGTTGCCATATAATTGACAATATCTTCTACTCCTGCTTCTCTATTATTGTTTTCCACCTAAAAAACAATGTCAATTTCAACATATAGTCAGTTCAATAAAAAATTGAATTAAATAACACAATGTAAATAGAACCAAAAATCCATACACTTACTCCAAATTTGTCAATTTTGGCCTGCAACCCACCTTGGCCAAATGTATATTCAGCCCTCACATTATCTCTTGCTCTCTTCCCTCTATTACTCTTTGTCAAATATTCTTCAGAACGCATACTTTCTTTCAATGCCTCCCATTGTTTGGGAGATAGAGTGGAGTCTAACCTCTCGTTTCCCTCCATGATTATTTTTCTGCAATTGTATCTAAAATTGTTCATCAGAAGTCTCATCTTGTGCTTGTAATATTTTCTAGAGATTTGTCCACCAATAGTGTCAAAGGAATTTTCCATTTTTTGTATAACATATTCCACATTTCGTGGATCTTGCTGTGCAAAATTTGATTTGCAAATATCCAAATGGGCCCTACATCTTATGCCCAACTCTGAGGCCCACTGTGCAGCATTTTTCCCAATGGGTTCACCATCTCTTGATACCTCAACCAAGAATGGCTTCTTCCCTTCTAATATTCTTTCTTTTGCATTCCTCTCTATAGATCTATATAAATCTTGACTCAATCTTTGTCTTTTAACAAAAGCAGACACATCTTCTGTTGAACCACTACCAATATTTCTAGCTGATCCACTAATTCCATCAAAAGTTGTAGATGCAACAGGTGCACTCTGAGGCACATCAGATGCAAGCAGACTCTCTTCGTGACTTTCATTAACCGAAACTTCATGCTCCTTGGCCATATCAAGTGTGGCATGAGTAGGTAGATCAATACTGGTCTCCCCAGATTTCACTTCAAACACATCCTTTATGCGTTGGCTTCTATGAGCTGGCAGCACTATATATTGACTTTCTTTTTGTTTTTTCTCTGCATTTTCTCTGCACTCTTTTTCTTTCCTGTAAAATAAAAAAAAATATCATATCATGTCTTATATACATAAAGCTCTTGCCTATAAAATTTTATTAAACGGTATTAAATCAATAATATACTACTTAGTGGATTTACAACTTGCCTGTTTGTCAAACCAAGACGTGATAAATATTCATTATTCTTGGCCACACGTTCTTCATGAAAGCGCTCATAATCTGTCACTGGAATTTCAGCATTATGATCACCATCATCTAATTTGCGCCTTAAATTCTTTTTCCTCATTTCCTGATGTCCAAAAAAACAATAATGTATAAATTAGCAACTTGATACAAATATAATTAACCGTAACAGAAATTGCATAAATACAAGTTTATGAGGTCTTAGTTTTAATGAACAGTCATTGAAAAACGTAGGAAGTCTAAAGCACTACAAACAACAATAGTCATTAGATGTTGTGGGTATTTCAATCAATGGATATTAAATAATGGTTCCCTGCAGAAATGCCAGTTGCATAAAAAGCTTAGCAATGTATTTGAATCAATCCATCAAATCTTGGGATTGGGATAAGGAGTCCTTCACATTGGATGTGGATTCACCATTAGGTCAGCGATAAATTTGGTGTTCCTAGTCTTTTGGTTTCATTCCTCTATTCTTTTGTTTAATATACAATCTGATCTTTGTGGGCAATGAGCAGTTATATCTAAGTCTCTGTGGGATGAATGGGCTCAGAGTGAGGCAGATGCCCAAACTTTGTTTACATTGACACCTCCTTCATTTGAAGTAGCATAGCTCACAAACACTTGGGATATCTACAGATTGCAAATCTCATTATCAAATATTATCCTAACTGTGAATTGGCATTTTCTGGATTTGATATAGCTCCATAGCTTGATTCCATTACTCTGCTACTTAGCTTGCTTAAGGTGTTTAGCTCATAGTTGAATTCTTGAAGCAATATCAAGGTTTCAAAGAATTCACCTACAACTGAGTAGCTAATGCATTATACATGTCATGGTATACAATTCCTCAAGTGAAATTTTCAAGAAAAGGGCAATGAGAACATGACAGAGACGACTAATTAGTTTCCAGCCAATCCTATGCAGTAGCATTACAATTTTGGTGAACAGCTACATCAAAAAAATAACTCGTATGCTTAACTTGCTCACTTCCTAAGAAAATCTAATCACCAATAATTAAGCTTTATCGAAGTTATCTAAAGTTTGACACAATAGCTCAAGATTGTAAAAGGTGACTGGGAAAAGGTAATTCTTAAGTTGTGTAAAAGGTAATTATTACGTGTTATCTGTACAGGGAAAAGGTAATTCTTAAGTTGTGTAAAAGGTGACTGCAAAATAGGTAACTTGAAGTTTCTTACTCACATGTAAACAGGAAAAAGTTTAAAAAGGAGACAAAGGGGAAAAATGCACAAGTTCATTATGATACTGTTTTGTCCAATGCACTGTCATACCGTATTAAGAATTTGGTCCAAGTCAAACATCCATACCCTTTGTGGAAACTCATTCTTCCTTTATCCTTTGAAAGTTTAATTTTCGGTGATGGGTGAAGTTCTGATTTGCTGTCAGTTTTTCTATAAAAAATTCAAAAACTGGATATTTTAGAATTTTGGTATTCATTCATTATTTATATCAAGGTTTTCAAGTTTTCAAGCAGGGTTTCTACTTGGGCTTGACATCAGTTGCAGCTAGCTAGAGACAATCACTTCAATAATCAGAGGATAGAATTGGTGAGTCAATCAAAGATGGTCCATGATCTGCCTTTTGTGACTTCTCAAGATTGTTTATGTGAGGTGTGTGCTCTCGGGAAGTATCCACTTAAGAAATTTGAAAAGGGAAAGGCATAGCATGAAAAGACTAAAATGCAAATTGTTTACAGTGATCTGTGTATCCAAACATGTGAGCCATCCCTAGCAGGGGAAAAATGCGTCTTAACCTCCATGGATGATTTTCGAGACATAATTAGGTTTATTCTTTGAAATAAAAAAGCCAAGCACTAGGTAAGTTTAAGGAGTTTGGCTGCAGTTGAAATTAGTATGATCAATCTATCAGAGTTCTTTGGACCAATAATATAAATAACTCCTTTGATCATTTTTGTATAAGCATGATATTATTTGTCAGCTGATTGTGTGATATAACCCTCAGTGTGGGCAAAAGAAATAAATGCACCCTTAATTATGATGAGCACATCGAATATATTTAGTAATTAACTATGATTATATATCAATCAAATCCACATGCAAGTGGGCAATTAAAAATAAACTAATAAGATGGATAGCTGGAACAGCTAAAAATTGTAATTAGAAATGAATTAAAAGCAGGTGGATAGTTGGAATATTTGGTAAGGGTAAATAGAACTAAATTAAAAAGTATTTGGATAGCTGGAAATTCAATATGTTATTGAAAGATTTTTAACCTGTATATACAAGCCTACCTTATGCAAGTGGTTATTCAATAATATAATAATAGACTTAGAGCCATGCGAGTTGATATTGAAGCCTAACAATCACAGTTTTCCCCATCTATTTTGTATGTTCTATATTTTTAGATTACTCAACCATTTCTGTAGTCACTGTATATATCTTATACACTTCCTTTGCCCTTACCTCTGATACATCATGACCTATTTTACCGACTTCTACAAGGTGTTGTCATTTATATATTTTCAGCAATAGTTTAAACTTTTTTTTCCTGTTTCATTCTGCTCATGAAATCTTCCTTTTGGTGCTATTTTTGGTTTGAACAGGTAAACTATTTATTAGATCTGGATACATTTTCCATATGCATCCTTTTGTAGAGTCTTTTGCAAGCATTGATCTACTAAAGAGGACTGGCTTTTGGCATTTGACTGTGGTCTTATTTTCTATACATCTTTGTTTTGCTACTAGCAACATTGTCTGGTATCTTTGCTTTCTACCTCTGAACTTGAGATCAAACAAATTCTCAGCAGCTGCATACCAGAAGCTGGATCATGTACTCCCCTGCTATTTTCCATCTACCTCATAGGCTTGCCCCAAATAACTTTGATGTTCTAATTCTTCTATAAAAGTGTTGATTCAATTTCTTCCATCAATCTTCAGCTATAAATTTGTTTTGCTTGATTACCAATTCAATTCTCTTTTTGATTTAAACTTTTGCTTTGCATCTGTTAATTTTTTATTGAAAGATAGTTCAATAAGGTCCTGAAGCTCCACCCAAAACTCCAATTTGGTTCAGTTCCTCAACCAAAAGTTCCACGACTAATGACAACAAAAAAATGTATTTTAAATTTTAAATCCTAGCTTTTGCAGATATGAATAAGATGATCCACCATTACATGGACAACAACGGACCACTAGTTTCATTCTCTTAACTGCTTTAATTGTCCAACCCGCTTTTTAAGTAGGCACCAAGATATTGATTCCCCACTTTGATGGCACAATTGATGAGGATAAGCTAGATGCTTGGGTTTGCAGTTTATAGTTGTATTTTAAGACAATTAAGTCTCATAGAGCTGCAATAAATCATAATAGTAAAGGTCCATAAAATTAATCATGATTTATGCCTACATTTGGTGGCAATCTCACATAAAACTTCTAGAGGGTACATAATGATCATAAATTAATACTTGGACAAATCAATTGCTCAAGGATGGTTAAGTGTATAAACTCACTTCTATTGGTCCTTTGCACTCTTGTAGGTCAGAAATTAAATAGGTCAACCAGCAAAAGCAAAGTATTTAATGCTGACAAGATTTTTCTTAAAGCAATCAAATCTTATATGATGCATATTATGATGTTTTTGACTAGCTTGAAGGACTCCTTTGAGGTCCATTGAACACTTCTTGAGCTAACGCCAAATTCTTTGTTGCCCTATCAGCCACCCTTTGAGTCACCTTAGATAGCTTTCACAAAACAGTTTCTAAACACTTTGATTCTGTGATGGAAAATACCTTGGATACCTAATGCCCTTTTAAGACTCTATCCCACCTTGATAGCCACAAGTCATCATTTATAGATACATACAAGCTTCTACAGATATACCAAAAGAATTCTTTGCTTACCATACATGAATAAGAGACATAGAATCACAATAGAAAAGGAATCCAAATCTATTTTCTCACTATAAAGATGATTCCCCAGTCTTACCTATAAAGCTATGTGTTGTTGAGCCTGAGCTAAGACATTCTCTTGGTCTGGTTTTGGTTGACCACTGCTATGAGAAGGAAATAAGATGGAATCAATTAGACTGTCAGAAGTACATATTAAAAACAAATAATATAGATTCAATTGTATTATAGCCTCATGCATATCTATACCTGGCTGTAGCACGGCGAACAATCAAAGTTTTATCTCCCAATTTAGGGAAGCACATGCAATGTCTGTCACAGCTGGATCCTAATATTTTTGATAAAAGTAATTAGCATCTTGAATATGACAAGAAATAATGATGCTTGTGTCTGAAAATGCCATTTCAAATAATTTTTTTTAAGAACTTACAAAAATATCAGCATAAAGGCTCACCTGGTAGATGCAAAACCCATAACCTTTTGAATTCTTGGTATCTCTATCTTTACATTCACCTATGCATTCACCTGTGTTGTATGTAAAATTTCAGATCTTTTTCATCTTGTCTACTGTGATATCAAAAACAGACTTAAAACAAATGTGAAAAATTTGAAGGTTCTTATTTAAATTCACCATTCTCATAACTAAATTTCTTGTGTATTCGCAGTCACACCACCATATAATGAAATTAGTTTGAGAACACTAATTGTATCAATCTATTGAGATAAACAATGAAAATAGAATATTAATTTACAACAATTTGTTTTAGAACCAGTTTGTTTTGCATAAAGATATGGGGTTTTTAACAATATTAACAATATTACCTGTTTGCTTGCAGATGACCCACAGGTTGAAGAAAACAGAAACTAGGGCATAATATTTTTTGCATATCCTTATCATTAAAACGCCAATACAATGGCCACTTCCCGCCACGCCCATTGTAAGCTTTCCCGTGAAAAGAAGTTGTATCCCGAGTGCAATGCCGCGGCTATAGAAGAAGATAAGAGAGCCAGCTCAAAACCATTGAAAATATGGGAAAAAAACAATAGTTTTAATGGCTATAGCAGCAGACGTGAGAGACCAGTGAAAAAATGAGAAGAAACATTAGTTTTAATTTTAGGGAAAATTGGTTTTCATAAGAAATGTGATAAAAATTATTAATCTTAGAATATTTCCAATGAAAATATTATTGTAAATTAATCCTAGAAATTTTTAGGGAAAGTTGGAAAATCTTATAAGCACTACATTTATTCATAACAAACATAAGTCTAGAGGAAGATAAAAGCTTGAATAGAAACCTAACAATCAATATTGCATAGTATTGAACCTACTCCATTATTGAACTATATCGTAGTCTAGATGATCAACAAAGAGAGACCCACATGCTAGAAATGGTATTGCAGGATAGAGGAGGGATGTCTCTTATTAAATGGCTTGTAAATGTGTGGCATACACCAAATCTATGTCGTAAATTATAGAAGAAGAAAAAAAATTAGGCATGTTCTAAAGTTTTAAAATAATATATATTCCCTTTAAATTAATCCTTTAAAAGACTTTAGCTAGTTCTTCACATTTGGCTTTTAAGTGGGGGTGACTATAAAAAGACAATTACATTTTTTTTAAAAAGGGACAACACATCATACTAATTTTTAAGAAAATAATACTCTATTCTCTAGCAATTCACCATGGGAATCATTGCCATGACAAATTCACCAATAGCAATTCACCTCGACTGAAAATTCATCATCGCAGAGAAAATTTGATTTGAATTGTGGTGGTGAATTTTCCCGCACCTATAAGTATACTTTTATGAAATAAAAGTAATTAAAAATATTTTTTTTAATTCTACTCATGGAACTCATTGTTTTTGGCCTTAGATTTTCATGTATTGTGTGTGGCCCTTAACACCATTTTTAATTAATATAAAATTTATTAGACTATATAGACATAAGTCTAGTTGCATACATAGATTTTAAATTATGTATTCTAAAAGGAAATTGACATGAAGGTGAAAATTCTCATAATTAGAAATCATGCAATAGACATTATTAATAAAAAATAATAATTATCATAATTCTAGTTGTTTGAGATCGATTGTTCGGAAGGTTACTCGGCTAGGAATTCAACCACTAAAATATAAGAAGGGCAACCGTTGATGCGACGTGTTAGACCCCACCCCTAGTGGGTAATGAAACAAATGCGAGAAAGAGGAGCTCACCGTCCCCAACTATGAGCAGTTAGCCGCCCTAATCTGCTACCATAGAATAGTAGGGCCCCCCCCACCCAGTTCTAGCCCACTCAATTAACGAGGGAAAGTAAAGAATTAAAATAGTTGGGAGTTCAAGAAAGTCATCTCCATCTATGCAGGGGTGCCATCCTTTCTTTACCCAAAGGGTGCGGTTAGGAAGGGTAGTCTCATCCTCTGAACTACTTAACTTTGATCCGGTGAGGACAGGCTCTTTCTTTACAGTGAACTAACGGGGCTAGTCTAATCTTTCTCTTTGTCAGAGATGTCAAGCCCTAACTCGATGTCAAGCCGGTTCTGAGTGTTTTGATTTCGGCCCTTCGCCGGGAGGAGCTAGTCTTGTCCGACCATGCTGAATTGCTGGGTGAGGGCAAGGCTCCTTAATTGTAGTTATCCATCGATTCTCTTTTGAGCTGGACCAGTAGTTAGGTCCCTCCTTCCTCCATTAGGTAGGCATCTGAGGAGCTACCTGGCAACTAGAATCTTGTCCCACTCGCGGGCCCCTAAGGCACAACTATAATGGGGGGGTGGGGGGGTTGGCGCGAAGCGCTGGCCCTACTATTCTAAGGGGGTAGATTGATTGGATTGTTCATTCAACCAGTCGATTCAAAGAAAATTAGTTTCTCTAGATGTTTGCCCCATGCTTTGTGATTCCTTCAACTACCCTGCCAAATAGTAGGGGAGGGGAGATACCCATTAGAATAGGCCGGGGAGGGGAGAGTATTATAACATCACCAAGAATTGGATATACTAGATTCTTTCTATGAGAAACATCCATCCAATCCTTTCTCACTGGACCAAGGGGATAAAATCCATATTAGTTCTGGAAGGTAGGATCGATAGTTCTATGACGGTCTCTCCTACAGTGCTGTAAGTGGAAGGCCCTTTGGTAGCTGTTAATTCAGTATGGTCGAGGGACCTAACAAAAATAGTAGGGGCTTCTCTACGTGATAGCCTAACGTTGCCGGGTGGGGGCCCTAGCTGGATAGCTATAGTTGTTAACAAGGATGGTCCTATTTTCGAGGATAGCTATAGTTCCTCGTTGATTCCCTAGGGTGGGAGGCAGCTAATAGGACCAGATAAAATAAAGCATGCTCAACTCCAACTATTAAGAGGTAGGGTGGGACTGACTCCCATCCTTTGTTAGAAATTGTTACTGGATCGAGGGATAGTTGACTACCCGGGGGTGAGGGATGAAGCTTCTAGTCCCACCGGGGGTGAGGATGGAATGACTATCCTATAGTTGGATTGTTACCAGTTGAACTAGTTCATTGACTTTCTTTAACTCTCTTTCTCTTAGAACTATCTAGAATTCTAGGACAGGGCCCTACACTACCTTTACGAGTCTCTATCCCTACCTCCTTTCTCGCTGTTACCCCCACTTTCTTTAGCTAAACTAATCTGGGCCTCCCACAACTATCTCTAGTCTCTGGGTTCTAACTGGATGGAAGGAAGTCCTCGCATGGGAACCTACACCTTGGGAGGCAGGTCCTTTCTCATAAGGAACTCGGGAGGCCCAAGAACTTCCTATCTCAGCTAAAGAGCGGTCCAGTACTGTTCACAATCGGAGACTAAAGCTGGATGGAAGGCAAGCTCGAGGGAGAGAGAGTTCTATAATGCCATCCTTTCTTGATCTCCTCTACCAGGTAGGAAGTTAGGGTATTACCAAGTAGGGCCCTAGGAAAGAAGAAAGTTTCTATCCGGGACCCATACTTAATTACCACCGGGGGTGAGGGCAAGAAGAATAGAGTGTATGAGAAACGCTATATCCGAGGGTTTTCCATGTGTGGGGCTGGGTGGGGGGCTAATGTTCCTCGGCAAGATGACCAAAGAATTCAACAACTAGAACTATAGAGTAGAGGGTAACCGGTTCAATCAACAGGAAGGAAGGCAGGACCCCGATAATAGTAACATGGCCACCGAGGTCGGGTTCTATAATGTGTTTTTGATTGGCCGGAAGGGAACTATGATTCCCTCCCACCCTTGTTACGTATATAATATGGCCCCTACTATGACAACTAATTCTATATAGTTCACGATCAATTTAAACGATCACCGGGGCCCAACCAACCTCTGCATTCATAGAACGAGGGGGGGCAACCTGCATAATCTGTTAGGGGACTGGGCTTTGACCATGTCTCCCGCTTTTCACTGCAGTACATATGGTGCAAGACGGTTTCACAGCTCAAGGTCGGAATGGGATCGGGTGTTTCACGTCTTGCCGTAGTGCCCGGCAGGATGAATGAGGAGTCGAACCTCATGGATCAATCATCCACACCTATTCATCCAATTTTCATTAACCTTTCAGTCAAGATTCTATACGTAACATGCCTACCCCATAGAATTTTAGGGTGATAAACCTACTAGAATAACCTAGGACGGGTGGGTAGTAGGGGCCTCCCACCCACCCCAATCGGTGAGAAAGCCCACCCCATTAGATAGTAGGGACTGCTTTCTTGATTTGATTACCCTAACCCCCACCTTAGAATAGTAGGGGCAATTTCCAACGGCCAACTAACTCCTAACGATAATGAAGGGGTGGGGGAGGGGCTAGTTCGCGGTAAAGAGAAAATGGATGGGGGTGGGGTGGGGGTTTGGCTGTAAAGAAGAGGAGAATCGATCTCCAATCTTGAGAATCAATCTCGCCCCTGTGCTTCGCACCCACCCTGCCCCCTTGCCCCCCCATTATATTTCAAATGGGATGGTGGGGTTGGATTGACCCAGTACTGCCTTAACCGTCTCTAGTAGTATATTATAATACTGCCTTCATTGGGATATTCCAGTGGGATGGATGAGTCGGGGGAGATAAGTAGATTATTAGGAGTTGAGTGAGATATGGAGGAATGAAAAGAAGCTGATCATCAATCTCTATTTTTCCTCCCACCCACCCCGGATCATCAATCTCTATAGTAGGGGGCCCCCAGGAATTCTAGTTCCAGGTGGGAGTCCCTACTATTCTAAGGAATCAGCCTGCTAGAACTATAGAGAGGGGGGAGGTGGGGTTAGCAAGTGCCATTAATCCGGCTGGGAAACTAGAGTTGGGGGAATTGGAAAGGTCACTCGTAAGTGAAGTAAGGCTAGTGATTGGTTGATCGTTCGTAAGGCCTCGCATTCAGATCGGTATGGATCATGCTTTCCATGGTAAAGGAATCGGGATCTCAATTCCTTAACTAACACTAGCTAGCACATCCAACCCCGGGGGAATAGAATAATAGGGCAGTCAAGATTCTATACGTAACATGCCAACTATCCCCAGCCGAATAGTAGGGACCGTTGTGGTTCTGCCATTAATCAGTTCATTAATCAGTCAATTAAGTAGGAAGATTAATTAGCCCACTACTTGAAGCCAGATTAAGCTAGAAGTAGCTAGAGTAAGGAATTAGAGCTTTCGCTTTCAACTATATTAGCAGCCGGGGCGGGGTAGGCATGTTATGTATAGAATATGGTGAAGATAGATAAAGATTCTAGAGAGAGCTACCTCCCCCCCATATAGTTGTTCGAAGCATTAGGGGGCTAGCAACTAAGGAGTTCCTATAGGGTGGGCGTGAAGCGCTTAAGGGGCTAGCTTCAAATAGCTTGTTCATTAATTAACAAACTCCACCGATGAACCCATTCGCCTTTTTACTGATTAATTGGGATGGGAGGGAAGTGCCCGGTATAAAGGGTAGCCCCGATGGATAGTGTTCAAT
Organism: Sequoia sempervirens; assembly: GCA_007258455.2. NCBI lineage: Eukaryota > Viridiplantae > Streptophyta > Pinopsida > Cupressales > Cupressaceae > Sequoia > Sequoia sempervirens. Next base: position 229,006 of record VDFB02146185.1, on the reverse strand, counting down.
GGCCCCCCTTCCATAGTAGTTGCTCGAGCATGCTTTCTAGCTCCGGAAGGGAATCAACAACATCTACCTCCCTGCAGGGGTAGCTATCACGTATATAATATGGCTATTATTTCCAGCCCTCAACATTATTAATAAAAAATAGTAATTATCATAATAAACATGTTCTAAAGTTTTAAAATAATATCTATTCCCTTTAAATTAATCCTTTAAAAGACATTAGCTAGTATCTTCACTTTTTGCTTTTAAGTGGGGGTGATTTGAAAGCCATGATGTCCACCAATTACTTCTCATTCATTTCATGTAAAAGTTGATGTTGCAAAAAAACAAATAACAAAACCACATAAGAATGTCAAAAAATGTTTAACCAAAATTGAAAAAATTGGATCTTGGTCTTCAAGGTTACAATTGGTTACTACATAAAGCAGTAGTATTATTAAAGTTGTTGTCAATGTGTTTGGATACTACAGGCAATATAGTTTATGTTTTTTGAAATAAATTTAAAGTTTAATAGATTTTAAACTAATAAATCATGCACAGTAATTTGTGTTGCAAATACCTACAAATTACCTTTTCTTTTGATTCTCTTTTTTGAAGCCTTTGTCATCATTTGTGCAAATAATTTTTCTTATTTTTTTAGTCATTTGTGTAGATTTTTAAAGTTTAAAATCTTAATAGTTCTATTTTTTTGTTGTTTATATCTACCAATGATATATGAACATAGATATCTAAATAGTACAATCAAGAAAACATCAAATAGATCAATATATATTGTTTTTGCATGATAAAGATGTTTCATATTCTGAATATAATCCATCTCAATCCACAAAGGCTGATTATACTATAACTTTAAATAAGAGGTAGCAAGAAAGCTTGCAAATAATGAGTGTTCTTTCATAATGACATGAATTCCAAATAATTGGACTTCCCTTACATAAGACGTTCAATTACTATAAAGGAAAAGTAAAGGTACATTCAAATTTGAAGCCATAGCATAAGGATTTAGGTGCATTCAATTACAATCCTAGAAAAGAAAATCCACATTCAAATTTGAAGAAGTGTAATTGCAAATATTGCTATGACAATCTACAAATGAGTATCTAGTTTGTGAAAGGAAATTATCTCGAGAAAATCTGGAGTTGGGACTTAATATCGAAATAAAATATGACATAAATGAGGAACTAGTCCAATGGCATTTAGTGCCAGCAAAATGGTTGAGTTGTGAGAGTGTTTGGTCTTATTTTGTTGTTGCTTTTATGTATTTGCATACTTGTAGGAAAATTGTTGATAAGAGAAAAGAAAGATGTTTTTTTGGTCATGTTTTAGAGCAAGTTGATATTAATGATTCATGTGTAGTGTATGACTACTTTTTTGAAAGAAGGAATTTGGATTAATCATTGGAGACACTTTGTAACTAAGTATATATGCAATGAGGGTTTTTTGGTTGGAAGTGAGAAAAATGTAGTTGATAAAATCAAAGTAACTAACCTGTAGTTCTTTTTTGTATTATTGTTCATTCAAGAGTTTGAATTTGATAATGCCAATAAGCGTTCTTCTTCTTGCTTTCGATGAGCTACCTATGGACTTTGTTGCATGCGTGCATATCATTGAAATGTGAAAGCTAGTTTTATGCATAGGCTTGCAAGTTCACACACTCTAGAAATAGTTGTTAATGTGAGGTCATACTGATCTACATTGTTGATATTGATTGTTGCCTTTTCAAGTGTTAGGCTTTGTGATATGTGTATTATTAAGGCCCATGCCATTTTGAGTGGGGTTTGGTGACAGAGATCATGACTAAATGGGGCAATAAGCACATTTTTTATAATATTATTGTAATTTTATTCCACAAAAACAAAATATTTATTCCACAAAAACTATTAATTAGTAATTTTATTTGTAATATTTTATTATTAATTATGGCAGGCTACGATCGAAAATAAGGTCTTGACGAAGGTTTTAGAGTATGTTTATTAAAATGAAAATTATGGCCAAGATTTTAATAATGAGAAAATTTATTTAGTCATTTTATTTGTCCAATATTAGTCATTTATTTAGTCATTTAGTTGTGATTTTACCCAATGACCAAATTAGTCACTTATAAATGACCAAATTAGTCATTTATTTGTCAAATTCTACTAGTGTTAGTCACGTGACTAAAACTTTTAGTCACCTGACTAAAAATTTTAGTCATGTAGTCATTTATTTGCCAAATTCCACTAGTGGGAAGACAGATGGATTTTTAAGGATCCTTTAATCAGAAATGAGAAATTCAATAAATGGATGAATGATTGTAAAAGGGAATTCGGGGTCTTGGTCAAAGATTACTGGAGGAATGGGGGTTGGGTTGATTTGAAGACCATCAGTCTGGATCTTAGCCCTGTTCAGTCTGCCTTCAGGGCCCTAAGACTGGTTCAACACCAGGTGGATGATCTTGCTGTTTGGATAGACAATCTGTTTGGCATTTTTTCAGTTTCTTTTGCTACCTCTATGTTAGTTAGTCCGATGGAGCCTCCGCCCTTTTGGGCTAAGGCTTGGATTAATCTCTTGATTCCTAAAATCAATATTTTATATTGGATAATGCTACAGAATAAGATTCTCGCTTTGGACAATCTTGGTAAAAGAGGAATTCAATTACCTAACAGATGCTACATGTGCAGGAATGATGTTGAGACTGTTAATCATCTTTTCCTTCATTTTCCTTTTGTTTCGCACATCTGGGGCAAAATTTTTGCACTTCTTGAAGTGGTTTGGGTTTCCCTTGCTTCGGTCAAAGACTTTTTCTTGCAATGGAAAGCTCCTTCAAAAAACCCTTTTATGCATAGGCTCTGGTCTTTTGTTCTACCTTTTGTATCATGGAGTATTTGGAAGGAAAAGAACAACAGAGTGTTTCGCACATCTGGGGCAAAAATTTTGCACTTCTTGAAGTGGTTTGGGTTTCCCTTGCTTCGGTCAAAGACTTTTTCTTACAATGGAAAGCTCCTTCAAAAAACCCTTTTGTGCATAGGCTCTGGTCTTTTGTTCTACCTTTTGTATCATGGAGTATTTGGAAGGAAAAGAACAACAGAGTGTTTAGGGAAAAAGAGAAGTCAGAGGGGGACTTGTATGAAAAAATTGTTAGGGCAATAAAGGAAAATTTATCTTTAATCCCTAGAAAAATGGTGGATAAAGCTACTTGGTCTTCTTTTGATATTGCTACTGCTGAAAAGTGGAATTCAAAATTAGTAGCTTTAAATGTCCCCACGCTTGACTTTTGTGGGAGGGAGAATGCTAGTTGGTCTTTGCTGCCTTTGGGTTGGTTGAAAGCCAATTTTGATGGTGCTGCTAAAGGCAACCCTGGGAAAGCTAGCAGTGGGTGTGTTTTCAGGGACAATACGGGGGCTTTTATTGTGGCTTTTGCTATGGACATCGGCCCCCAAACTAATCATGTTGCGGAAGCTATTGGGGCTTATCAGGCGGTTAACTTAGCTTTCAAGATGAACACGAAATGTCTTTGGTTGTAGGGTGATTCAATGAATATAATAAATTGCATTCTTGGGCTTACCCCTCCCTCGTGGACCATTAAAAAGTGGATCGAAGATACAATTGCCTTATTAAGTAAATTTGACAAAGTGAAAGTTTCCCACGCCTACAGAGAATCCAATAAGGTGGCTGATTACTTTGCCAATGAAGGGGTTAAGAAGGGTGGGGAAAACACATGGAGGAAGAATGACTACCTTCATTCTAAGGTGAAAGCGCTAATTTATTATGATTCAATGCATGGAAGAGAAGTTTGTCTTCGCCATGATGAAGCGGATAAAGATTAGGTACGTCAATTTCATTAGATTTGATGGGACCGACGTCATTTTCCTTTTCAAGAAGAGTTTCCGGCACGCTTTCTGGGTGTCTGGTAAAATATGTTTAAATGGGATCCAGAGCAACTATAGGGTATGGTATAACAAAGCTTTGAAGATGGGGGGAGAGAGAAAACGTGTTGAGCTGAGCTACTTTCAAGAGCACAGAAAGAATGCTAAAGCTTGGGAAAAAATTGAAAAGGGAGGTTTAGTCCCGTTTTTGGAAAAGCTCCATGGTACTGACGAGATGGTGCTGGACTATTTTCCCAAAAACTGGAAAAATGGTGAGATTGTGTTGTTTGGTAGGAATGTTAAGTTGAATGAGCAAATTATCAGTGAGATTACTGGTCTTTCGACTAAGGGTGTGAAATTTTATCGGGACCGTCGGTTCTCTGATGAAGTGGTCATAAGATTTCCTAAAAAAAATAAGGAGAAGGCTAAGCTGGTTAAGGTTGCCAATAGTTACTTTGATGTGGAGTCCATTAAATCAATCTGGAGGAAATTTTTAAGAGTCATTATGGAGTATATCATGGTTGACGGGCGCTTCACCAGGGCATATGGTTATCACTTTGCCATTTTGAACCACTTCTGTCACAAGGTTCGTATCTCTTTGCCTTTTTACTTATTCTCTTCTCTGAAGAATTGCCTTGATGAAGTTGAAAGAAACCCTAGGAGGATTTCTATTATTCACCCTAGTCTTGTCAGGCTCATCTTTGAGCATTATCAAAATTTACCTGCTTTGCCTAAAATTGTTTATGTTGGGGATTTGGATGATGAGGATACAGAAAGTGGCAGGGAGAACGATCCCTTGGCCCCTCCTGCTTTTGCCCTTGTTGGTTCTAAAACCACTGCTCCCCAGTCCCTTTCTTGTCGGAATGCCCTTATGGGTTCTACTATGCCTTCTTGTCCTAATCCGCAACCTTCACATGATTTCCCTATCCCAGGTTTTGCTTCACCGTCTTGTCTTAATCCCCATCCGTCTCCTGGTTGCCCTACCCCGGGTTGGGTCTCTGGTTTTAAGGGTACCTCGGTTACGAAATTAGTTTCGTACTCGAATTCTATGGAAATTATTTTTGATAAACCTATGGTTAGTAAAGAGTCGGCCCCTAGTACCCCTGCGTCTGGAAGATTTGTGAATGCCCCTAAAGATTCCCCTAATCAGGGTGAAATTAATTCTGCCCTGAATAACCTTAGGCAGAGGACATAATGAGTGTGGTGGAAAAAAGTACGGATGGCCTTTTCACTGTTCTTAAGTGGACCTAGAAGGAAGTTTGTGATTTGTATGGCCATAATAGAGATCTTAGCAACAGATTCATGGAATTGGAGCAGAAGATTAGCTGGAGTTGTAATGAGAACGAGGGACAGGACACCCCCTTACCGGGGAAAAGATAGCAGTCGCAGGAGGAAAGATTGACTAGGCTCGACTGCAATATTTCCAAGATTGGCCAAAATATCAGGGCCACTGTGGCAAATAATCACAAAATTTTTAGGTACAACGCCATTATCATCAATGCTATGGTGGAAAAGTTAGAAAAAAATCAAAAGGGCTCATTGGTCGTGGACTTGGATGCAGACAGACGTTGTAGTAGATCTATTGCTGAAGGGATTTCGACTCGCACCCAGGCTAATACGAAGAGGAAGGCCCCTGCTTCTCCACACATGGTTCAAATCCTCAAGCAAGGGTTACAGGATATGAATGAAGTTGAAAAGGAAGTCGAGGAGTTGATGAACACCTTGGAGTAGTGCTGCGGTGGTTGTTTCTGGCTTTTTGGCGGTCCTTTTTTCTGGACCATGTTGTCTCTTTGTGTTGTCGTTTCCTTTTTGGGACAACTGTCTGTTTGGTTGGACTCTTTATGCTCTATCTTTGTTTGTTTTAACTTTGTGGTTTCAGGTCCCTGTAAAACCTATTTTTTCCTTTTCAAAAACAATCCAATTGCATTTTGAGGGCTATCTTTCATTTCAAAACACAAATAAAGATGACTAAATAATTAGTCACACATAAAAATTAGACAATATGATATTAATGTGGTTAATTAAAAAAAATTGAATTGAGGAGTGTATTGTATTACAATATAATATAATAATAATAAATTATAATATAATATGATATTATATAATATATATTATTATATAATATTATATTAAATACTAATATTATATAATAATATAATATAATATTATTATTATATTTATAATATATTATATAATAATATAATATAATTGTTATCTAATAATATAATATAATTGTTATATTATAATATAATATAATATTTATATTATAATATAGATATAATATTTATATTATAATATAAATATAATATTATAATATATTTAAAAGTGGGAGATTTAATTTTGAAATCAAAATCAAATGAAGTAAGGAAATGAAGTAAAGAAGTGGGAAAGTGGGTGATGGTATTTGACTTTTCTAATAAAAATCATAAAAATGTACCTATTTTCTTTAATACAATGTGAAAAATCAACCATTCAGCCTAGGGTAATGAAAAAACCCTAAATCAAAAAGAAACCAAGCCCTAATCCCATTTCATTTTTCACTTGTATTTTTGGAGAAGAAACTCATTCAATTTTTAACTTGTATTTTGCGAGAAAACTCAGCACTGCCATGCCTAGGTAGGGTTTGAGAGTGGAATGGTGACTCATTATGTTGTTTCTGATGATTTTCCTAAAAGAAAATCTTGCAAAGGTAAGTCTTTGGTTTTGAAACTGAAAATTATTCTCCATTTTGAAGCATTTTATTGAGCTCACTTGGCCGCGACTGAGTATTTTTCTATTGTATTTCCTTTGCTTACCATTTGTTGATATCTCTCATCTTTGTTTGACCGCCTTTGGAGTATCTTTGAGGATCATTTATGAAGACTTTGGAGGGCGTCTCCTTTACAAAAATCTTGTGTAAGTTTCATTATTCTTATCTCTTAAATTTTTATGAGAATAGGCTCGATTTGAGCTCAGTAGAGGCAATATGATAAAAACTCTTATATCTCCTTGCACAAATCTTGATGGGTTACTTTCTTTCTATATAAAATGTAAAACTTTGCACTCTCAAGTTACTATTTTCATTATTTTGAGGGCTTTCTGTGTTCTAATGGCCATGACCTTCATAGCATTTTGGGTATTTTTCTTTCTGTTCATTTTCTCTTCCTCATGGTTGTGTGGTAGAGACCCAATACTCAATAAAACAAACTTTCGTATACTTGACATTTCCACAAAGGAAACTCCAAAAATTATATAAATGGCATGCCCTGAAATTCTTTCTTTAATTTTCTTTTATGCTCTTCATGAAGTAAAGTGTCTGATTGTGAATGGGATGCATGACAGATTGGATAGGAGCAGCCAAAGTGTGTCTGAACTCCCAGAGAGCACCTTCATAACTGAGAGAATTATTATATTTATTGGAAATCTTGATTTTAATAGAGGGCTTTGTTTCAACTTCTTTCCACTTAATATCGCAACTTTTGGCATTTCCTGAAATCTTTCACCTATTTTCATTAATTTTTCAGATTTTGTTCTTGAAGTAGATTTTGTAAATAATCTAGGCTTGTATTCTTGAACCCATTTTATTCTCACAGTGCTTTCAATAATTTCAAACACATTTGCAGCTTCATAGTGTATCTTCCATTCATGGTT